>JAPMLY010001750.1:0-18944 GCA_026401115.1 Tetraselmis chui
AGCGGGGTGACATAGCAGGGGGGGGGGGGGTAGGTCGAGTCGGAAGGCGAGAGGTATTCCGCGTCTACGTGTGTGAAGGGGTGCGATATTCGAGGAGGCGTTGGGGTGTGGTTTGCGTATGCCGGAGGCGAGAATGGGTGGGGCGGGGGGGGGGGGGATTAGGGTAGGTGCGGGGGGGGGGGGGGGGGGGGGCGGGGGGGGGAGTGGGAGCCATGAGGGGTGGACTGTTGTGGACGGGGTATATTATTTGGAGGTGTACTTGTTGATAGGTAAACGGTTGTGTATCGTGTTTAGGAGCTATATAAGAACGGCGTTTAGGTGGCGGATGGGGACGGAGAGGGGTTCACGTGTTACTTCGAGGGAGGATGTAATTTTGCATGATTTGAGAAGACTTGATGAGGAGGTAGCGCGAAAAAGGAGGTGTGGCCATGTAAAAAAAATTGAAATTGAAATTGTTTATAGCATGTGCCGGCAAACTGGACCGACTGTTGTCTCACGGGCCACTCTACTTCGCCATACATCACTTATTAGCAAGTTGGGCCCGGGTCTCTCCGACCAGGTACATTTCTTATCGACACACCTATCTGCAATGTGTGTCGACGTTCCTCGGGAGTTTTAAAATTGTAAGCAACAGCAGTAACTGCCACAGTCCCCCCGCCTAAGCAGTAACAGCGTAATAATTTTGTAATCAAGAAAAACAGATCTAAAAATAAATCCACTTGTCGAGAAATGCAAAACTAAACTGCTGCTCGACCTTCACGATGCACGGCCCGCTCCCGCCGAACCGGGGTGTCGACCGGCCTAGGCCGGTCGGCGTTCGGGAGGGACGACGGGCCAGCCTAATCTAGCTCCCGCGTGACTTCGGTCTTGCCGAAGATAGGAGGGGAAAAGCTGGCAAAAAACCCCTCCTCGCGCGGTCGCTCGTCGATCCCGCCGCTCCATCCCGTAAACCCGCCCCAAGGTCTTGCCGCGTCCACCGACGCGGCGGTCCTCCTTGTCGAGATGACGTGTGCACTTCGCCGGCAGTCATGTGACGAGTACAGTCCTGCAACAGTACATTGCAGGACATTGTACAGGTACTCGTTACGGATATCAATTCGTGCTTTTCCACAGGACGGACGTATACTCGTGGGTACGTCGCTACTGCAATATTGTAATGGTGCTGATGCTACAGTACGACCAGTACCTCCCGGTACGTACAGATATGCATAATTAATCTAACCAGCCAGATGACGCGCCAGAGCGAGCTCTCCAATGCAGAAGGAGCCGCGTCGTGAGACCCAATGCTAGGCAGGCCGCGTCTCGAGGCGGATGACGACGGTTGAGCAGCACTAGCGCCTGACACGTAAGCGAAGCTTGCAGGCGTAACTAGTCTGGGCTGAAACCTATTTAAGCCCAGTGCAGTAGAGGGAGGTGACAGAACCTTTTAACAATTCCTTTGTTCATTTACAACATCTACTGCCCAAGTACAGCAGTGAAACATCTTTCATCAATTGCCTCTCGACAACATCATTTTGCCATCTTGCAACAACAGAACTAGACAGACTAGAACAGATTTGTGCTAGCGTTTAGCTTTCAGAGGCTAACCGCCACACTGGTTTCGGAGCTCTTTGGTCGACGCACGCTTTCGTTGCTTGTTGATCTGCTCGAAGTTGTTTGCTTGAGTCGAGATGGCTTCTCTCGGAGCTGGACATTACGTGGTTTTGGTAATTCACGTCGGAGGAACTAAATCGTCGGATTTGAAGTTGGTGTTTCAGCGTGAGCCTCGTACTGGTAGAACTTGGTTCCCTGCTGGCTCTGTCTTACCTAACGAAGAGCCTGTCGACGCTGCTATTCGCGAGTTACACGAGGAGACCGGTCTTGTTTTGACACCGGATGATTTGACGCTGTTGAGTGGTGAACCTGTTAACGTTACGCTACCTCAAGGACGACAGCTTGTCTACGTGTACTCTGCGTCTATTCCTGTCCTGTTTGCTACGAACAACTTACGTACACCTGCTCAGGTCGAGCAGGTTGTTTTGGAACAGTCGACAGTTAATCCGGATGGCACTTACGTCGTCCCGGAAACCATCAACATTGACGGTCTGACACTTACGCCTGCACAGACTGGGTTACTTCGTGCTAAGAAGCACAAGAGTGAATTACTTCACTTTGGTTACGTGGCTCAGTGGGAATCTTTCTATCGAGCAATGACACAACATGTTCCAGTCATGCATGAAGACACGTCTATCCCGAGACAGCTCCACATGTACCCCCGGTTTACAACGGTCGACTCTGGTTCTGTCTGGCTGCTGATTGTTGGACACATCAACCGACTGACTGGAGTGGGCCTACAGATTTACGAATGGGAACGCCGATGCCTACCCAAAACTTTGCTGGACTATCTGTGACTCTTACGGAGACTCAGCGTAAGGCTGCTATTACTTCACCGTACCAGAATGGTCAAGACCCACCTGTACTGGAGGATTGGCTCGAAGCTCAGCCTCAGCGTTTTGTAATGCTTGGGATTGCAGCTGACTCGTACGATGCAGTGTTCTGGGTTACTTCACAGTTTTCTGGACTCCTTGGTGGATGGTGGTTGAACCGGAAAAATCAGCCTCCAATTCCATCTACGTACAACGAGCTTGTTGCGGAGATACGCAAGTCTACGTTTCTTCCGAACATTCAGGACGACGCAATTAACGCTTTGCTAACTTTTACGCAGAGCAACACGATGAGTTACGCGCTTTTTACTAAGAAGTACAACGACTACTTACGTCGTTCTCGTCAAGACCTGACAGCTGAGCTACAGTGTGTACGCTTCATTACTGGCCTTGCAAACGTGGACCTCCAGAGACTGGCTAGATCACACCGAGCTCAACTAGGTTACCGGATTACGCTCGTGGAGCTACAAAACTTTCTGAATGACGTCGTGACAGACTCGCCGGAACTAGGCAATGCAAGGTCTGCTGCTGGACCATCTGCCCAGTCCTCTCGCAAGCGCAACCTTGAAGACCCTTTTGAGGAAGCCTCTAACGTCTGGAAACGTAACAAGGGTGGCCGTGGACGAGGCCGCGGACGTGGACGTGGAGGTGGTAACAATGGTGGTCGTGGTGGCAACAATGGTGGACGTGGTCAAACATCCGGCCGCGAAGATTTTAATTCAATCGCAAATGCAATGACAGCTGAGGAGCGTAAGCGACACATGGACGAAGGACTCTGCTTCAAGTGCCACAAGAAGGGACACCGCTTGTTCCAATGCCCGGAGTTCAAAGGCAAGGCACCAATGCAACCTAAGAAGCAATGATGGTGGCAAGGCTGTTCTACAAATGAACTGGAGCAGCCGGCTACATCTACTGTTCATTCTGAGACACTGCTAGCGACAGAGGTCGTCGATAAACCTTCGGCATCTCCATCGACTACAGTTGCGACACCTGTAACGCAAGTAGCAGGTCGTCGTCGTCAGACTAAGCAGAGACAGAGTCGTAAACCTGTAACCAGACGTTCAGTTGATTGGAAACTGGTTGACTCAGTCTTTGACCCTCTGCATGCACGATTCAACTTCACGTTGGAGGGATGTGCTGATGATGAAGGTCTTAACTCGCACGGTGACTTACCTCACTGTTCGCCGAGTGACTCGATTCTAGACAGAGACTTAACAGGAGAGAGGGTGTTCATCAACCCACCCTGGGAGTTAGCTGAGCAGATTGCGCAGCATTTTGAGGATTGTCGTCGAACATCTCCGACATCTACGATGGCTGTATTTGTACTACCGAAGTGGGCGAAATTTACTCAGGTGACTAAGCACTGGAAACTCTATCAAGAATTCCCAGCAAGGACACAGCTTTTTACACGTCAGTCACTGGAGAACCCAGCGCAACAGGAGGTGGTTGCTCCAGCCCCTTGGCCTGTACAGCTGTGGTTAGTCGACGCAGATTGTGCGTTTAACGACTCTTCAGAATCTACAGCACCTGATCAACCCGACTCGGTACCTGTACCAACAGACGACTCGGAACAGTCCATCGCTACGCTGCAACAATTTTCCTCGCCAGCTACAGCACTACTGACTGACCTCACGGAAGCTCGCCCGTTAATTCGAGCTGAGCTGACTGTGAAAACTCCTGATGGCGGACACCAAATTTCTGGATTAGTGGACTGCGCTGCGACACTTGATTTTGTGTCAGAGGACTTTGTACGACGCTTTGCTTTACAGACTCGGAAGTCTGCGAGTAAAACCCCAGTTCGACTCGCTAATGGACAACGAGTGACTTCTACGACAGTCTGCGACGTCACTTTTGAGCTGGCTCGACACGAGTTTCACCGGACTTTTTATGTCTTACGTGATTTACGCACAGCTGATTTAATCCTGGGTTTACCATGGCTTGATGACGAACAGGCCTCTTTACAATTTGGTACAACCAGAATTTTTACACTGATGGACGGTACAGCTGTGGAGACTACACTCGAGGAACGACGCCCTGAGTGTCTGCTACTGTCATCTACGAAAGTTCAAAAGCTCATGCGCAAGACGCGCCGCAGCAGAGGACGTCATGCTGATTTTTACGTCATCGAACTTACGTCAGCTGCCGACCAATCAACGGACTTTCACACTGGAGAGGAACTAACAGCAGAACAACGTGACAACTTCCGGTCGTTACTTTTTGAAGACTTCCCGGAGTTACTGCAACCTGTCGACTCTCCGCCTGTAAGCCGACAGTGGGATCACCCCATTGACACAACTGGCCCGATGCGACGTCAACGTCTGAACCGACTGTCACCGGCAGAGCGCGCTGAGCTTAATCGACAGCTCAAAGACGCAGTGGAAGCTGGTTTGATACGCCCCAGCTACAGTGAGTTCGGCTCGCCAATTCTTTTTGTGCGAAAGGCTGATGGCTCGCTACGACTGTGCATTGACTACCGTGGCCTTAACGAGGTTACGCGTAAGGACGCTTACCCACTTCCAAGAGTGGATGACACACTGGACGAACTTAAGGACGCGAATTTTTACACACACCTCGACCTCGCTTCTGGATTCTGGCAAGTTCGAGTGCGTGATCAGGACGTTCACAAGACGGCTTTTCAGACCCCTGATGGCTTAATGGAATGGGTCGCCATGCCGTTTGGGCTGTGCAATGCACCAGCCACTTTTCAGAGGATGATGAACGACATTCTTCGCGACTTTTTACATAAGTTCGTGACAGTCTACCTGGATGACGTCTGTATCTACAGTCGAACTCTGGAAGAGCACCTGGAGCACCTACGTCTAGTGCTACAGCGATTCAAGGAGGAAGGGCTGAAATTACGCCTTAAGAAATGCTTTTTCGGATTGCAAGAAATGGAGTATCTGGGCTACACTGTGTCAGCCGGGAAAATTTCGGTTTCCACAAAGAAAGTCGAGGCCGTTGCAGACTGGCCAGTGCCCAAGACGCAGAAGGAGGTTCGCAGTTTCGTACAGTTCTGCAACTTCTATGCGAGATTTATACACCATTTTAGCGACCTTACGGCTCCATTGACGGACTTACTGCGGAAGTCCCAGCCACAGAAGGTTACGCTGACGCCTGCCTGTTTGGAAGCCTTCGAGACTCTCAAGTTACGGCTCATTTCCGCGCCATGCCTGATCCTTCCGGAGGTCGGCTCGGACGCGACGTTCACCGTAGCTACAGATGCTTCAACAGTGGGGATTGCAGCAGTCCTGTTGCAAGACCAAGGAGGCGGTCTTCAACCAGTCTCTTACTGGGCGCGTAAGCTGAATCCAGCTGAGCGTGGTAACACTTACTCTGCGTACGACTTAGAAGCTTTGGCCGTATGCGAAGCTGTCAAGCATTGGAGGTGCTATCTTGAAGGCTGTTCTAAGTTCCTTGTCGTAACAGACCACGACACACTGCGACATCTGCTCAGGCAACCGAACAACAGGCTGAACAAGCGGCAAGCAAGATACCTGCGGGATTTGCAACCGTTTGTGGGCTCGATGACACTTGCATATCGCAAGGGAGCTCTGAACGAAGCTGACCCGTTAAGCCGGCGTCCAGACTTCGTACCTCAGGCCACAGTACCCTTATTTTGGGATGGCGAGGTTCCGTCAGATCGAGAATTACGACGGAAGTCCCAGCTGCTGTTTGAAGACGCACAGTTAAATTCACTGACTGTTAACGCGTTGCAGCTGAGCCCTGAGTTCGCTGATCTCATTCGCGAGGGGTTCTCACGAGATTCGTTTTATGGGGACGATGGTGAGTGGACAAGAGACAGCCGGATAGAAGCCAGAGATGGGTACTTTTGGCGTCTCAATCGCCTCTGTATTCCACAGAACTCTGAGCTCCGACTGAGATTGATCACAGAGCTGCACGAAAGTTCGTCAGCTGGTCACAGAGGAGTTGCTAGCACTCTTGCTAAAGCACTCGACAGATTCTGGTGGAAACGAATCCGCCAAGACGTGAAAGATTTTTGTGAACGCTGCGTCGTGTGCCGACGAGCGAAGATTCGACCGCAGATGGCCGCGACTCTTTACCCATTGCCTGTTCCACCCAGACCGTGGCACACAGTTGGTCTTGACTACTTGACACACTTGCCTGAGAGCAACGGCTTTAACAGTGTGCTGATTGTAGTAGACCATCTAACTCGAATGGCCCATTTTCTGCCATGCACAGAGTCGATTACTGCCGAAGAAACTGCTACTTTGTTTTTACAGGGAGTCTACCGCTTACATGGACTTCCCCGTGTGCTGATCAGCGACCGCGACCCGAAATTTGTCAGCGCCTTCTGGCAGACACTTTGGAGACGCCTTGGAACGCGTCTGAACATGTCTACCAGCCGACACCCAGAAACAGACGGACTGATAGAGCGCGTGAACAGCACGTTTCAGCAGCTTCTTCGTTGCTTCTGTTGCTATGATGGCTCTAACTGGTCGACACTTCTACCGCAAGTGGAGTTTGCGTACAACGCTTCGCGTGCACTCGGAATTGAGCACACGCCGTTCGAGGCCAACTTTGGTTTTTCTCCTGAGGAGCCTCCTGACCTGCTCTTCAGCATGCGACCATCGATTCCTTTTTCGCAAGACGCAACAGAACGGTTGAGATTGTTACAGGAAGTGCACACCCTGGTACGCTCAGTGTTACAGCTACACAAGGACGAAATGCAAGCGCGCACAGAACCGTCTACAACGCCACACTTCGCTAAGAAAGACAAGGTGTCAGTCGTCACAGCAAATCTTTTTCTGCGAGGACAACCGAACAGGAAACTCAGAGACAAACAGCTTGGCCCTTTTTCAGTGGAGGAGCAGATTGGAAAACACAGTTACAGATTGAAACTACCAGCGACAGTACGCTTACATCCTGTGTTCCACGTTAACAACTTAAGATTTAATTTCTCGGGAGTTTATGGGCTTAATTCGACAAACTCCACCGACAACACCCGCTTTAAGCTGAGGTCTAACCACCCCGGATGGCGGCTTACTGCTTGCTTCTCGGCTCTCCTACAATTGGGTGGTACTCGGGTATCGTCGTGCTTGACGTGGTGAGAGGGGAGCGTGTTCTTGACTAGCTTATGCTTAACATAATGCATGTCCGGACTCTTGTGGAGGAGTGTACCTAAGGTACCTCTGCCAATTCCTGCTGATACTACGGACGAATTCCGCTGCTTTTTCTTGTAAGGAATTCTAAGTAATTCCTGAATATCGGTTATATACCGCTTTAGTGCATGGCGGAATGGCGAACAATATTCCATAACATATATGGCGCGCTACATTGATCGCAATTTGGGGAATTGTAGCCAATATTGACCTCAGCCTGAATCGATGAATCGGCGACCAATACGGGGGGCGAATTCGAGCACTACCGAGCTTGGGGTTGTCGCGCCCGGACCCGTGCGACGAGCTCCGTCAATGAAGCAGTCGCCGTGCCGATTAGACGAAAAGAGTAGCGGGCGCACATCAACGCAATATGAATGCTTATGCGACGGTCGCGCAGATATGATGCATAGGCGACATAGGGGGGAGGTGATGAGCATGTCGCTCAGGGGAAAACGCACGAATTTGCGTATATAGACTTACCACCCATATGTACACAACCCAAGGGCAAGGTGCGTTCGGTCACAATGTTCAAACGACCATAATTACTCAAACAAGTTTAAAAACTTTTTGAACAGATACCGTTGGACGCACCTATTCAATGCGCGTCGAACGCGCCTACTCTTGAGCTCAAACACCTGCAAATGAATCTTCGGTGAAAAATGAGAACAAAAATGATTTATAAGAATTACTGCGAACGCGTTGTGCGGCTCCTGTCTAAGGGCATTCTTGCATATGTGTGACGAGTATCGTCTTGCAACAATACATTACGACATGACATTGTACATGTACTCGTTACGAATTCCAATTCGTGCTTTTCCATCGGAAGGGCGTACAACGTGGGTACGGTGCTACTGCACTTTAGCAAGGGCTCGCATGCGTATTATACTACCAGTACCTCCCGGTACGTACTTGTACGCGCAGTAAATCTAACTAGCTAGCTGACGCGCCAAGCGAGGTTTCCAATGCAGAATGCGATTCCCCATACTGGACGAGCCGCGTCGCTAGTTTGTTGATGGCGGTTGGAAAGCCCTAGCACCTAGCACGAGAACCGAGCAGGACAAGGTGCAAGCTATTTAGGCGGAAAGCTAATTAAGCCTAGTGTAGTTGAGGGTGGTGACAGAACCTTTAAAACAATTCCCTTTGATTAACTACAATATATTGTTAAACACTAGTAATGAGACATCTTCTCGATTCTCCCTCCATCTGCACTTCTACCTAGCGACAGATGAGCGACAAACATAATAGAACCTACTTGTGTGTGCAGTTAGCATTCCACCACACTGGTTTCGGAGCTCTTTGGTCGACGCACGTTTTCGCTGTCGCTTGATTTGTTCGACGATGCTTTCCTGACTCGAAGTGGCTTTTGTTGGACCGGGTCATTATTACGTGGTCCGTGGTCGTACTGCATATTGGTGGTTCTAAAGCCTCCGACATTAAGCTCGTCCTACAGCGTGAACCTTGTACTGGTAAAACATGGTTTTTTGTTGGTTCGATTTTGCCTAACGAAGAGCATGCTGATGTTGTTGTTCGTGAGTTACATGAGGAAAGTGGCCTTATATTGAGTCTTGATGATTTAACCTTGCTGAGTGACGCTCCGGTTCGCGTCGCACTACCCGAAGGGCAACGTCAGCTTGTTTACGTCTTTTCGGCGTATGTTCTAGTTCCCTACGTGACGGCTAATTTACGCGCACCTGCTCAGCGCGTTGTTAATGTACGGTCGACTATTATTTCGGATGGTTCTCACGTCGTACCGGCAACGAATGACATTTACGGTCTTTCTGTTGCGCCGTCCAAACATGCATTACTTCCAGCTTTGAAGCGTTAGTACGAGTTCCTACTTCATTTTGGTTACGTGAGTAACGTGACTCAATGGGAGACTTTCGCCGTGCTGTGTATACACACCAAGTAATGTGCCATGAAGATACGTCGTTACCAATGCAGTTTCTCTTTTACTCTCGGTTTACCTCCGTCGACTTTGGCCCTATGTAGATGCTTATTCCAGGCTACATCAAGGAGTTGTGTGGTCTGACTCCGACTGATCTACGAACAAGAGTTCATGCCCCTACAACCAACTTTGCTGGCCTACCCGTTACTCTTACTGAGACTCGGCGTAAGGCTGCGATTAATTCTAAATTTTTGTTTGGTCGTGAACCGCGTGAACTTGAGGGCTGGCTCGAGGCACAACCGCAACGCTTCGTCATGCTCGGAATAAATGTGGATTCTTACGACGCAATGATATGGGTTATTTCACAGTTTTCTAGACCCCTGAACATCCGGTGGCTAAACCGTAAATAGCATGCAGCCATTCCAGCTTCTTTTGACTCATTGGTGGGGGAGCTTCGTTAGACGTCCTTGTTGCCCAACATTCGAGATGACGCATTTAACGCCCTGCGTCGAATTACGCAAGGTTACATATTTACGCCGCCTACACCCAGCAGTTCAACGACTTTTTACAGAGGTCCCGTCAACATATGACAGGTGACCTTCAACGTGCTCGTTTGATTTGGCTAATTTTCAGCTGCACACCCAAGCAAAGTCACATCGTTCACAGAAAGGTTACAATTTGAAACTCGTGGAGCTGTAAAACTTCCACAATGATGTCATTACCGACTCGCCCCATTTGGGTGGTGTTAGGTCAACATCTGTGTCGTAGTTTGGTACATATGTGGTATGTGGCCACATATGTCAACCATGCTTTTTCGGTGAGCCGGTAAAGCGCACGCCTAATACGCGGAAGGTCGCGGGTTCGATACCCGGTGAGGTCGATCATTGTATGTAGGCGTGTCACGGCCCAAGAAGAACCCCCACCTTACACATTGGTTTCGGAGCCGGGCTGCGGTCCGGGGAGAGTCCGGGGGGGGGCCGTGGTAGTGTCGTAGTTTGGTACATATGTGGTATGTGGCCACATATGTCAACTATGCTTTTTCGGTGAGCCGGTAAAGCGCACGCCTAATACGCGGAAGGTCGCGGGTTCGATACCCGGTGAGGTCGATCATTGTATGTAGGCGTGTCACGGCCCAAGAAGAACCCCCACCTTCCACATCTGGCCCATCGAAAACACCTGGAGGTCGACAACCTACCAAGAAGCGCACTTATGAGGACCCCTTAGTAGGAGCCTCGAAAATCTGGAATCGCAACAACGGTGCTGGTTTTGGCAGAGGTCGAAGTCGTGGAGGAGGACAAAAAGGTCGTGGCCGAACTTCTCCAAACACTGGCCGAATTGACTTCAGCGCCATCGCCGGGGCTTTGATCCCGGAGGAGCGTAAGCGTCATATTGAAGAGGGACTTTGCTTCAAGTGTCACAAGAAGGGACACCGTCTTTTCAAGTGCCCGGAGCTGAAAGGCAAGGAGGCGAGGAGTGCTACTTCGAAGAAGCAGTGATGGTGGCATGGCTATTCTACTGACAAACCAGAGCAGCCGGCTGAGTATATACTCATCGTCATGAAACACAGCTAGCGACAGAGGTCGTCGAAACACTTTCGACATCTCCATCGCGACTCTTTCAACACTAGTAGCATGTCGTCATCGTCAAAACAAGCAGAGAGAGAGAGAGAGAGAGAGAGAGAGAGAGAGAGAGAGAGAGAGAGAGAGAGAGAGAGAGAGAGAGAGTCGTAAATCTGTAACCAAACGTTCGATTGATAGGAAACTTGTTGACTCTATTTTCGAACCTCTGCACGTACGATTTGACTTCACGTTGGAGGGATGTGCTCATGACGAGGGTCTAAACTCGCAAGTAAGGTGACTTACCTCATTGTTCGCCGGGTGATTCGACTTTGGAGAGAAACTTGTCAGGCGAACGGGTGTTCATTAATCCACCATGGGAATAAGCTGAACAGATTGGACGCCATTTTGAGAGTTGTCGTCGGACAGCTCCAACATCTACAATGGTTGTCTTAGTTCTTCCTAAGTGGGCTAAGTTCAACGAGCTTACTCGAAAGTGGAAACTCTATCAAGAATTCCTAGCCATGACACAACTCTTTACTCGCAAGTCGCTAGCAAGGACTGGATCCGCCATTTTTTTGTTGGGTTCTGATCCATGAGTACTTGATTTTTTAGGATCCGGAACTAGTGAGTACCTCTAAAAAAGGGATCCGGATCCCGCGATTACCTGTGATTCTAGGGTTCGGACCCCGCGATTCCCGGTGATTCTAGGGTCCGGATCCCGCGATTACATGTGATTCTAGGGTTCGGATCCAGCGATTACATGTGATTCTAGGGTTCGGATCCAATGAGTACCTGTGTTTTCGGTTCCGGAACCGAGTACATGAGTACTTCTAAATTTTTGGTTCCGTTGGATTCATTGGGTTCACGATTACAACAAGTACTCGAAGTACTCACGCAAATTGATACAAATTGCGCATTTTGGCGGAAATTTGTACTGCAAATTCAATTTTTACATCTCTACTAGTTCTATGCGCCTGCTCATGCTTGGATCCCATACAATAGATTTTGACTGGAGTATCCTAAACACCCTATCTGAATTCCCAACAAGCTCCTCTTCTGTACGTTGGATAGCCGTCGATGACAAGCTCTTCCCTGATCTAGACGGTCTACTACTTCCCGCTTGCCCCGCCATTGTTGCTAACTATGATAGGAGTTGGATGTGGACGGGCAGATTATGGTGGATTTCAAGCGCGTACGCACCGTTTAAGTGGCCCTTGGGTGGGCTACAATCGATTCAAGGCTGCGGAATGACAACAATAAGGGCTATTGAACCAATCCTAGACATACACCTCAGCAGATTTGCATTGCCAAATACCTCCCCCAAAAACAGCGTGTCACTTCGGGCCACCATTTAATCGTGAGATACTCGGAATCGTGAGTACTGATTGGGTATCGCGATTCCACATCGTTTTGCGAGGATGAGGTACTCGCGATTACCGCGGATCCATTAAAGTACGATGAATACCGGATCCAACGATTACTTACAATAACTGGTACTTGATCCTACGATTACTTACAATAACTGGTACCGGATCCAATGATTTCCTGTGATTCTAGGGTTCGGATCCCGCGATTACCTACCGAACCTAGGGTTCGGATCCAGCGATTACCTGTGATTCTAGGGTCCGGATCCCGCGATAACATGTGATTCTAGGGTCCGGACCCACGAGACCGAGTCCGAACCCGAGTAGTCTCGGGGATTCGCGGAGCCGTAGGATCCGGATCTAGTCCCTGGTCGCTAGACAATCCTACCCTATATGAGGTGGCTGCTCAAGTTCCTTGGCATGTTCAACTTTGGTTAGTCGACGCTTATTGCACTTTTTACGATCAGGCACCGACTACAGTTCATGACCAAACCACCTCGGTACGTGTACTTCTTGACGACACGGAAGAGTCCATCGCTACGCTGCCACAATTTTCTTCGAGAGCTACCGCCCTTTTAACGGATCTCACGGAAGCTTGGCCGTTAATTCGCACTGAACTCACTGTGAAGACTCATGATGGTGGAAAACTTATTACTCGACTGGTCGAATGTGCTGCGACTTTTGACTTCGTGTCAAAAGACTTGATAATATATTTTGCTTTGCAAACTCGTAAGTCTTCAACCAAGACTCTTGCCCGGCTTGCTAACGGTGAACGTGCGACATCTTCGACTGTCTGCGATGTTACCTTTGAGCTCGCTCGTCACGAATTTCAACTGACTTTTTATGTCTTACGTGATTTACGTGTTGTTGATCGTCTAGTATTGGGTTTACCATGGCTTCATGAGGAGCAAGCCTCTTTACAATTTGGCATTACACTTGTTTTCACCCAGATGGATGGGACATGAGTGGAGACTCAGATTGAGGAGCGACGTCATGAGTGTCTACTGATGTCGTCTACTAAGGTTCAAAAACTTATGCGCAAGACGCGCCTCAGCAAGGGACGTAATGCTGAGTTTTACGTAATTGAAGTTACGTAAGCAACAGCCTAGCCAATTGAGTTCACACTCAAGAGGAGCTAATCGCAAAACAACGTGATAACGGCAAGTCGCTATACTCTATGATGACTTCCCGGAGTTATTGCATCCACTTAATTCGCCGCCTGTCAGCCGACAGTGGGATCACCCCATTGAGACTAATGGCCCGATGAAACGCCAACGTCTTAACATATTGTCACTTGCAGAACGCGGTGAGCTTAACCGACAGCTCAAAGACGCCATGGAAGCCGGACTGATTCGCCCCCATCTATAGTGAGTTCGGTTCGCCAATTTTCTTGTGCGTAAAGATGATGGCTCGCTACGACTCTGCATTGACTACCGTGGACTTAACGAAGTTACCCGTAAGGACGCTAACCCACTTCCGCGTGTGGACGACACACTCGATGAGCTTAATGACGCGCGTTTTGGCACACATCTCGACCTCGCGTCTGGCTTCCGGCAAGTTCGAGTTCGTTATGACGACGTCCACAAAACAGCGTTTTATACCCCGGATGGATTGATGGAATGGGTTGCCATGCCGTTCGGCACGTGCAATACCCCGGCTACGTTCCAGCGAATGATGAATGACATTCTACACGACTTCTTGCATAAGTTCGGTACTTTCTACCTCGACGACGTCTGTATTTACATTTACACCATGAAGGAACACGTGGAGCACATGCGTTTGGTTCTTCAACGACTTAAGGAGGAGGGCTCGATGTTACGCCTTAAAAAGTGCTTCTTGAGCCTACGTGAGATGAAGTACCTTGGCTACACTGTGTCGGCTGGTAAAATGTATGTTCTCTTATACGCAAAAGGAGGTTCGCGGTTTCGTACATTTCTGCAGCTTCTACGCTAGATTTATTCATCACTTTAGCGACCTTACGACTCCATTGACGGACTTATTGCGGAAGTCCCATCCAGAGAAGGTTACGTTGACGCCTGCCTGTTTGGAAGCCTTTGAGACTCTCAAGTAACGGCTCATTTCCGCAGTATGTCTAATCCTTCCGGTGGTCATCTCGGACGCGACTTCAACCGTGGCTGCAGATACTACACCAATGGGGATTGCAGCAGTCATGTTGCAAGACCAAGGAGGAGGACTTCAACCAGTCTCGTACTGGGCGCTCAAGCTCAATCTAGATGAGCGCGGCAACACCTACCCTGCGTACGATTTAGAAGCTTTGGCCGTATGAGAAGCCATCAAGCACAGGAGGTGTTACCTTGAAGGGTGCTCTAAGTTCCTTGTCGTTACAAATCACGACACACTGCGACATGTGCGCATGCAAACGAACAACATGTTGAACAAGCGGCAACCACGTTACCTGCGGGACTTGCAACCGTTTGTGGGCTCAATGACACTTGCGTACCGCAAGGAAGCTCTGAACGAAGTTGTTCCGTTAAGTCGGCGGCTAGACTTCGTACCCTAGGCCACAGTTCCATTGTTTTGGGATGTCGAGGTTCCGTCAGATCGAGAATTACGACGGAAGTCCCAACCGTTGTTAGAAGACGCACAATTAAACTTACTGGCAGAAAACGTGTTACAGCTAAGCCATGAGTTCGTTGATCTCATTCGCGAGGGGTACTCCCAAGACTCGTTTATGGGGACGAGGATGAGTGGACTAAAGACAGTCGGATACAAGCAAGAGCTTGATGCTTTTGACGTCTCGATCGTCTTTGTATACCGCGGAATTCGGAGCTCCGACTGAGATTGATCACATAGCTTCACAACATCTCATCATTTGGTCTCAAAGGAGTTGCTAGCACTCTTGCTAAAGCGCTCGACAGATTCTAGTGGAAACGATTTCGCGAAGATGTGATAGATTTTTGTGAGCGTTGCGTCGTATGTCGACGAGCAAGCATTCAACCACATATGGCTGCGACTCTTTACCCATTGCTTGTTCCACCTACACCGTGGCACATAATGGGTCTTGACTACTTGACACATTTACTTGTGAGCAATGGCTTTGACATCGTGCAGATTGTGGTCGACCATATGACTCGAATGGCCTATTTTCTGCCATGCACATAGCTCGTAAATGCAAAGGAAAATGCTAGTTTGTTTTTTCATGGAGTCTACACATTACACGAACTGCCTCGAGTGTTGGTCAGTGACCGCGACCCAAAATTCGTCAATGGCTTCCGGCAGACACTTTGGTGACGCTTAGGCACGCGTCTAAGCACGTCTTCCATTCGACACCCGGAGACGGATAAACTAACGGAGTGCGTCAACAACACGTTTTAGCAGCTTCTACGTTGTTTCTGTTACTACGACGGATCCAACTGGACAAACCTTTTGCCTAAAGTGGAATTTGCGTACAACGCTTCTCGTGCGCTCGGGATAGAGCACACCTCCTTCGAGGCTAGTTTTGGGTTCTCTCTTGAAGGGCCCGTGGACATGTTGTTTAGCATGCGACCTTTAATTCCGGTTTCGCAAGACGCGTCAGAGCGGTTAAGACTAATACATGAAGTACACGCTTGGTACGTTCGGTGTTACAACTGCTCAAAGATGAGATGCAAGTTCGTTTAGAACCGTCAACAGCCCCGCACTTCGTTCAAGGAGACAAGGTGTCAGTCGTTACAACAAATCTCTTCTTACGCGGGCAGCCTAACATGAAGCTCAGACGGGATTGCCAGCTTGGGCCTTTTACGATGGAGGAGCATATAAGGAAACATAGTTACGGACTGAAACTGCCATCGACAGTACGCTTACACCATGTGTATTATGTGAACAATCTGCGACCATGTTCTACAACCTTGCTACTACCAGATGTCCCAATGACTGTTCCTGAAGGAAACGACGAGGAGTTTGATCTCTTCCTCATGTATGTTGTTTGTATCAAGTCGTTACATGGATGTCGAGGCACATATTTGCTCTTCATGACGCACTTCAATGATGGCGACATTCCACCGGTTTGGCACCGGCTGAACGAGGTACATCGCACCACAAATGTACAAGAGCTTTTGGAGAGGCCCCGATGGCACAATGTTTGCCAAGACTCAAGCGTACATCGACTTCATGCACGCTTACCCAGCCCGTATTCTTGAGTACCAGTAACGGCTTCATTAAAGGTGCTTAGACCACAGAGGTCAGCCTCGCGGTTGACATCATTCATCTGTCAAGAGGGGGAGGGTACGAGTGTGACGAGTACAGTCTTGCAACAATACATTACAAGACTGTACTCGTTACTAAATGCAATTTGTGCCTTTCATCGGAAGGACCTACAACGTGGGTACGTCGCTATTGCAATTTAGCAAGGGCTCTCATGCGCACTATACTACTACTACCTCCCGGTACGTAATGGTACGCGCAGTAAATCTAACTAGCCAAACGACGCGCCAAGCGAGGTTTCCAATGTAGAATGTGATTCCCTAGATTAGACGAGCCGCATCGCTAGTTTGTTGATGACGATTGGAAAGCCCTAGCACTTGGCACGAGAACCAAGCAAGAGGAGGTGCAAACTATCCAGGCGCAAAGCTATTCAAGTCTAGTGTAGTAGAGGGAGGTGACAAAACATTTTAACACTGCGTTTGTTCGATTACAATCTACTGTTAGACACTAACCGTCAAACATCTTCTCCTTATCTCTCCCTCCATCCGCACCTCCACCTACAGAGACAACAACGACAGACAGAACAGAACATTTTTTTGTCTGCAATTAGCTTTCGGAAGGCCAACTGCCACAATACCTTTATTTGGGGGACTTGTTGGAGGGGGGTTGGAGGCGTGGGTGCCGTGTTCAGTGCGCGAGGTTTAGTTTCGGGGTATGTGAATGGAGCACGGGAGCTCACGTTGTAGGCACGGGTGATATTTTTGGGGAGCAAGCGATTAAAGACCCTCATGACGCAAGTTTGGATAAACATTGCACGCAGTAAATAGGCGGGGGCGATTGACTTTGGTGAGGGGCGAGGTCCACCTTTTGGGGACACATCACGTTAAGGACGTAAGGGTGGTGTTTGGAATGCTTGGGTATGTGCTTGTGCCAACCACACCCGCCCCACACGTAGCACACGTCGGGAAATAGGCGCGTAGTTCAGTAGAAATGAAGAATTGGTAAACATATATCGACAAACCCCGCACAAATCGCCTCATGAGATGAGCCGAATTCGATGGGTGTCGCTTGACACTGCGGCTCAGCTTTGCCGGAATATTGTGGAAATCTAAAAATTCGTTTGTGGATTTTTGAACCCAAAAGTAGGTGCGTTGCATTGGATAGGCACTTCCAACGCTACCTGTTTAGTTTTTTTTACCTTTTGCATTCAAGTTATGATCGTTTGAACACTATGGTCGAAAGCAATTTGCCCTTGGGTTGTGGGCATATCGATGGTAAGTCTAAATACGCGATTTCGTGCATTTTCCCCACAGCGGCATGTCCAACACCGCCTCACTCCGTCGCATATGCATTGCATTTGCGCGACTGTCGCATAAGCATTCATATTGCGGCGCTATGCGCCCGTCACTCTTTTCGTTTAACCGGCACATATATTGTTTTGAGTGAGCGTGTCGCGCGGGTGCGGGCGCAATAACCCCGAGTACATAAGCCCGGTAGTGCTCGAATTCGCCCCCCGGGGATGTCGGCGTATTCCATCTTGGGCGCCAAAGCATTACCTAGGATTTCAGGAGATTTGTCAATAAAATCGAGGTATGATTACATTTTGTTCTTGAGAAGATGTAAATTCTTGTCCCGACTTTAGTCCCCCTGTAGGGATAATCCTTAGCTTCATAACAAAAAACCGACGCGGCGTCCCGACGCACCAAAATGTACCAAAACGTACCAAATGTACCGATAGAAAAGGTCGTGCATCGGTCGTCGTATCTTCGTGTATTGTTTCGCGTTATTCCGAACGTATTCCCGCATTTTCAGGGATAAGAAACATGTTGGCTTTGATATGATAGAATGGCCAACTTATATTTCATATCTATGTAGTATGGGCCATATTTCCAATACAATATACTGTATCATACTGAAATACTTACCTATATTACTTACTTCTGAATAAGTAATGATACGGACAAAATCTCTCTCTCTCTCTCTCTCCCTTCCCTCTAATTATCCTCCCCCTTTACCTCCCCTTCCTCTTCCCCCCCCACTCTCTCTCTTTCTCTCTCTCTCTCTCTCTCTCTCTCTCTCTCTCTCTCTCTCTCTCTCTCTCTCTCTCTCTCTCTCTCTCTCTCTCTCTCTTCCTCTTCCTCTCTCTCTCTCTCTCTCTCTCTCTCTCTCTCTCTCTCTCTCTCTCTCTCTCTCCCTCTCCCTCTCCCTCGTCCTCTTCCTCTCTCCACCACTCTCCCTCTGCATGTTTTATTCTCTACGCCCTTTCCCTCCCATTCCCTCTCCCTTCCCCCCCCCCTCTCTCATCCCCTTTCTCTCTTTCTGTCTCCCTCTCCCTTTTCGCCATTTCCCCTCCCCCTTCTCCCTCTCTCCCTTCTTCCCCTCCCCCCTCTCCCCCCTCGCCCTTACTCCCCTGTCGCTATCTCGTCCACTTTCCCTCCCCCTCCCTCCCT
>JAPMLY010001751.1:0-12500 GCA_026401115.1 Tetraselmis chui
CACACACGCACACACACATACGCGCGCGCGGACACACACACACACACACACAGTCATACACACACATGCACGCACGAACGCACGCGCGCGCGCATCTCATACACCACAAAGCCATGACACGCGCACTGTCATTTACATCCACTCTCTCTCTCTCTCTCTCTCACACACACACACACATACACACACACACACACACACACACACACACACACACACACACACACACACACACACACACACACACACACGCACATGCACGTCTCACACACCACAAAGCTAGATAGAACGCACACAAACGCACACTCGCACACACACTCAAACTCACACACACACACACACACACTCACTCTCTCTCTCTCTCTCTCTCTCTCTCTCTCTCTCTCTCTCTCCCTCTCTCTCTCTCTCTCTCTCTCTCTCTCTCTCTCTCTCTCTCTCTCTCTCTCTCTCTCTCTCTCTCTCTCTCTCTCTCTGTCGCGATAGGCTTGGGGGAATTGGAAACAAATTTTGACCCCCCCCCCACACACACACACACGCACACACGCACACGTATGCGCGCGCGCGCGCGCACACACACACACACACACACACACACACACACACACACACACACACAGGTTCCGACCCTCAAGCCCCCTCCTCTCCCAAACGCACATAAAGTTTTCACTGTGGATAAAAATTCCCGCAGCGGAAGGGCATTGAAAAGACTGCTATCTCTTGCTTCAACCAGCCCTTCGCCCGGTAAGGTGAGCAATAGCCGGAAGGTGAGCCACTATTGACGATCCTTGGTGGAAGACCTGGAGGGTGCTCTTCCGAAATCGGTATGTCGACTTCCCCATGCGTTGCCGCGGGGGCGTGCGGGGACGGAGGTAGTGTCGCGGCGGGCGCAAAGGCAGCAGGGGCCGGGGCGGAACCGGTTCTACCAGGCACCGGCATAGTTCGTTCGGGCACTTGCCGAGGCCCGATGCGGTCGCGGGGGGGAGCACAAGGCTTACCAGGGATACCGCCTCATCGTTTTAGGCGGGTACCCCGTCCATGGCATGTGACCAACACGGAATATGATTTGTACCGTGCCACGCAGATTTACTTTGGAAATTATTTAGCGCGAGTAGGGGTCCTCCCTGTTTTTCAAAATATTTGACACCGCAAATCGCTGCACTGCTCGTGCTCCCACAAGTCCTTGCTCGGGCATATGCATAGACGGATCTTAGATGGCAATATGATACATACGTTCAATCCCCTATTTATAAATGGAGTGTTGAATGGTCGCGTGAAGATGAGCAGCCCGTTTACAAATGGGTGTTTCGATGCGCCATATTTGTAAATAGGTGCGATCAATGCCTCCATGTGTACGAATGGGGGGTCTCTATCGAACCCCCGTTTACAAACCGGGAACACGCTTCACCAGTTTTTAAATGGGGTGGTATCTGCATCCCCCGTTTGTAAGTAGGGTAACATGTTTATAACGGGAATTTTGTATCCCCCGTTTGTAAATGAGGCGCCCATGCGCCCGCCGGCGGCGCAGCGGCGGCGGCCCCGGAGGGGGGTGCGCTCGCAGGCCCGTCGGCACCTACCTCTACCTCCACGCGGTGGGCGTTGGTAACCCCATAGCCGTGCCGTGCCTGGCACGGTAGGGAGCTGAACGAGGTACCGACAGCTACGATCCTCGGGATCAGCAGCTGTCGGGAAGCCATGTAAGGAGGGTTTTGGAAAAATATAATATCCGTACAGGGGCACAATGATCTCCCGCTCGGCCAGTCCGATATGTCTTTTCCGCAACTAAATACTCGCAGATACTCTCCCGAAGATGGGGCGGGAGCGGCGTTTGCGAAATATTTTTGGCGAAGAAGGGTACGGACGGATCAGCGGAGGGACGAGGGTGTTGGAGCTGGCGGCGGACAGCTGGGAAGCAGCGCTAGGGCACGACGCTCGCTAGCAGTCGCCAGCCCTGCGGGAGCCTTAGGTCTCCCCTGGGGAAGAGGCATGATGCTACGCAGGACGGAGGTTGGTCGCAGCCGGAGGAGCGGCACGGTCTAGCGGCGGCGGTCATTAGGATCGCCCGCCGCCGAAAAAGCCCGGTACGGGGGGATTTTGGAAAAATTCCCGTACCCACCACCTTTTGAGGACCGGCGACTCGATCCTTGTGTTCTTCCAACCCCTTCCCTAGTCGGTACCCGGTTATCGATAGGCTGCCTCAGGCAGTGTGCCTAGAGTTATCGTAACGGCACACTGCTCGTAAAGGCGGCCCATTAACAACGTAAACCACAGGGGGAGGGTACGGACGGCCACTGGGCGATCAGATAGGTGTTGGAAACAGACGGAAAAAAGACAAGGGACAAGAGAAAATCTGGCTCGGGGGCAGGACAGCCAGCCGGACACCGTCTGCAGCCAAGTTCTTTTCTCTTCTCAGCCCCCGAAGGAGGAGAGAAGACTCGGCTAGGTGGCGAGCTGCGTCGGGAGGAGCGGCTAATACCTCGGGCGGGGTTGAGCACGGATCGCGGCGGGACCGACGACGACCTATACGAGGGGGTTTTTTCACCTGCCTTTCCCCCCTAGCTCCGGCACGACCGGAGTCGCACAGGAGCCGAGGTCAGGCAGGTTCGCCTCGACCAGCTCACGCTGAACAGCCTTGCTGATCAGCGACCCCGCAGCGGCTGGAGCAGGCCGCGTATCGTGGAGACTAGCGACACTTTATATTTCATACAGTATCCAAAAAAAACACGTATAGATCAGAAAATAATAAATACTTGGATACGGGTAGCGAGCAAAACCCCTATTTTGGACAAGGACCTATTTTGAACAATTAGCGGTTTAGGCCTACCTTAGCCCACATTGCCGAGGTCATTTCGAGCCATAAACCCTACCATAGAACCCCCTTAGAGACCCTATTGAAGGGCTGTGTTGGCGGCTGGTCGAGCTGGTCGCGTTGGTCAGTGGAGGAAGGACTCGTGATGCGACCTACTGACCAAATCGCACCAAAAACACCTATCGATTTCGACCAACCCACTCGTTAAGCGTGTAAATCACTTCAATTATGCTTTGAAGCACCCCATATTGCCCACATACCCATTATCCAATAGCCTCGCAAGCCTCTTGTCGGCTGTCGACTCTTACCTGCTGATGGTGCGCCCGCTTGCCGGTATTTGGGGTTACGTACATACGGCCCCCTTATTTTCGTTTTTCAAATTTAACAAATATTCTGAGACTTGGCAGCGACCCTCGCTCTACACCATCGATAACCGCTATGGGCAGCGGATTCCTACCCGCCCGTGGTAAATATCGGGCCTACACACAAGAAAACCTCGCTTCCGCAGTCGACGAAGGTCGTCGAGCAGTGGCGAGTGGCAAGGCAGGGAGTAAAGGTCATTCTCTCTCCGGCATCGCAGCGAAGCACGGTGTTCCGTGGCCGACCCTCCGACGCGCCATACAGAAACCTAACCTAGGGAAATCAAAGCCTGATAGGCGAAGTGGACTGACCAAGGAGCAAGAGGCAGCCCTCGTGGGCGCCAAAGGGAGCGAGACGCAGCCACGCCAAGGGAAATGAGTGCCGGTTTAGTCTTACCTGTTTGATGACCATCTTTGCAGACGGAACCAGTATGCCTCCCTTTTTCATCGTCAAAGGAAAAAAGTACTCCCCGCCTTGGTTTCACGATCCTGTCCTGGTGGCCGCGCTCCGTTCTGCTGGCCAAGTCCGAGCGGGCTTAACCGTCCAGGGCAACGCTTGGATGGACACTCCTATTTTCTTGAAGTGGATCGAAGAGTCTTTCCTACCACACACATCAAGCAAAAGGTCAGCTAAGACGCCATTGTTGTTACTTATGGATAATTTTGGCGCGCACATCAACCACGAAGTAATAAGGAAGCTTGTGGACAACCATGTTAAAGTGGTAACTCTACCACCCCACAGCTCTCACCTTCTTCAAGCGTTGGACGTGGGCATCATGCTTCCCTTCAAGAAGCACATGGACAACGCGCTCGCTGCGCACAAGAACCTGGATGGAGGGGGGAACATCAAGGAGAAAGATCTTATCATTTGTTTATTCAAGTACTATGAATGCCATGGTAGATCAGCAACAGGCATGCCCTATAACTGCTTCAGCAAAGCACTAAGATCACACAACATCATGTCTGCTTTCCAGGACACATGTGTTTGGCCCTTAGACTACAACAAGGTGAAGGGATTGGCGTACCGCCAGGACACTCCCCCCCCAGCCTCCTCTTCACGCCACTCAGCAAGTAGCGGAAGTAACGTGGCTAGCAACGATCCAGGGGCTAGCAGAGCCCAAATCCAGGCGCCTACAAGAGCCGCTGCTCTCGCAGGGGCCGAAAACATCATCGCTAGCAGCACCGCTAGAAGCCGAGCTCCTCCGACCCAAGAGCCTCCAATGGAGGAGGCAGCGAGGCGCTACCTTATGTACACGAGGATGGCCGATCAGGCCAAGAGGGATATGGAGGCCTTGTCGGGCATGGATGCTTGGCAACCTGCCGTGGAAGACATCTTACGTCCCGATCCTCTTGCTGTCGGCCGGAAGGGGCGCGCTGAGGCACAGTACGCACAAGTTTTCACATGCGAGGAGACAGTACTTCTGACAGAGAATAGGGACAAGCTCAGACGGGACGGGCCTGACATGAAGACACTCATATCCAGTGCCGTGACAACTTTGAAAACAGAAATGAAGAGGTTAAGGTCGAGTTGGGAAGCTGTCCACAAGAAGGCGAGTCAAGCTGACGTGATCCGAGAAAAAGTCGGAAAGTTCCTCGCGCGAGCAAAGGATTTTGCCGACGCCGGACAGCCTGGCCATGTACGTGCCGCCCTGAAAACCATTGCGAAAGAAGAAAGCACGCTCAGCAAATTAAAGGTGGAGGCCGAGAAGCTAATGGACAGCGTTCCAGACATGTTATCTGCTATGGAGGGTGCGCGCTCTACTGTTGAAACCTGTCACGAAAAGTACGACTACCTCTTGCAATGCGCGGGCAAGGAACCCTTGGATCACCCAAAGAACACCGACCCTAACCTATACGTTGAGACAGAGACACTATGTGACAACGCTGCTATTGCCTTAGAGCGTATTGAGGCTGCTGTGGTTGAAGTGGAGTTCATGTGCGGAGAGTGTCAAGACGAACTGGTAAAGCGGGCTATCAGTAAAAAGGCAGATATCTCGGCGGCCCGCAAGAGACACGCTATTATGGCGAACTCACGAGTACCCAAACGTTTGGCTCTCGAGGACATCTCTAACCATCAAAACAACGGCCTCACTGTCAATGAACCTTTTCCGCTTGGTAAAGACGGTGCAAGCGTCCTTTTGTTAGCTGCAGAGGCGAGTGAAAACACGGAACTCGGTGCTGGAGCGGGAGGTACCAGTAATGTCAACATGGGCGCACCTCCTTGTGGCGGCGAGTCTTCGCCCGACGCTGCACTTCCTTCCGAGGGACGTGCACCGAAAGGCTTGGCTAAATTACTCGAGGAGTTGTAGGCCGCTCGTGGGTTATAGGGTGGCCTTATAAGGTCAGGATAGCGTGTTTCGTGAGTTTTTGTCCAAAATAGGGCCATCACGCAGTTCTCACCCATCCTGGCCGACTCATCTTGTCACCGCCGACAGCACCGCTACACGCCGAACCACAGGCTAAAATTTCACAGGTATTTAGGCTAACCCTAGGGCTTTTCCTTGGACGAAACCGCGTTTCAAACCCTTATGTAAGCATGACGTAATGCCAATTCCGGTGAATTGTTGTCCAAAATAGGGGTTTTGCTCGCTATGTTTTAGACGGTATCGTCACTGCCATTGGAGAGGTTGGGATTAGTGGTTCACGGTCTACCTCACGCTTCTAAGTCCAGTTAGGCCTAGCACAAGGGGGGGCCCAGAGACAGCCGCCGGTTTTTACTGGTATTGTTGTAAACAATTTCAATTTCAATGAGGCGCCCCGTTTGTAAGCAGGGGTTTTGTACATGGGTGGCAACATGCATATTTCAAGTACGGGTACGTTGCGCCTGAAGTATTATACAATCCTCCATAGAAGTACACTCCTCCACAAAGTACGGACATGCACTATGTTAAACATAACCTTGTCAAGGATACGCGCCCCTCTCGCTCACCACGTCAAGCATGACGACACCTAGGCATCACTCAAGTTCAGCAAAGCCGGGAAGCAAGCACTTGCCCGGCATTTGGTATGGTTAGACCTGAGCTTGAAACGAGTGTTGTTGGTGTAGTTTGTCGAATTAAGCCCAAAAAATCCTAAGAATTTGTTTAAACTATACACATGTCGTTCTAAGCTCCACGCTCGGGCATTGCTAAATCGGTCATACCAAGCTGCATATTGCTCAGTAATTCACTGAACTCTGATTTTTTTACTCGTCGGAGGCGGTTTATTTGGAGGTGCGGATGCCATTTTCAGTGCGCGAGGTTTGGCTTGCTTGCGGGTGCGTGAATGGAGCTTGGAAATTCACGCCGCATGCATGGGTGATGTATTTGAAAAACAAGCGAGAAGAAACCCACATGATGCAAGGTTGGATAAACAGTGCATGCTATAAATGGTAAGGTCGATTAGCTTTGGCGAGGGGCGAGGTCCAAGATGGCCGTTTGGGATGGATCACGTTGATGACCGTGCGTGCTGTTTGGAATGCTTGGATATGTGCTTGTGCCAACCACACCCGCCCCCCACGTGGATTACATTAGGAATTGGGCTTGCGAATCAGTAGGAATGAAAAAATGGTTAACATGCATTGACAATTAACCCCGTACAAATTGCCTCATGAAGCGAGCCGAATTCGACATGTGCCGCTTGGCACTGCCGCTCATCTTTGCAAGAGTATTCCGAAAAGAATAATAAATGACATAAAATCGAATTGTGAGTGTTTGAACCCGAGAGTACACGCGCTGCACGCCCATTGATAAGGCGCGTCCAAAGGTACATGCTTGTAAAAACGTTTGAGCTCATACATGAGTATAAGTAATGACCCTTTGAACATTGCAACCGAACACAGCTTCCCGTGGGTTGTGCGCATATCGGTGTTAAGTATACATGCGTGATTTCGTACGTTTCCCCCGCAGCAGCCTGCCCAACACCTCCCACCTCCATCGCCTAAGTATGCATCATGTTTGCGAGACCATCGCACAATCATTCGTATTGCGGCGCGTTGAGCCCGTTACTCTTTTCGTCTAACCGCCACGGCGAATATTTGAAGGAGCGTGTCGTTGTGTCGCACGACTGCGGGCGCGATAACCCCAAGTACACAAGCCCGGTAGTGCTCGATTTGTATTTGTCGGCGCAATACATCTTGGGCGCCAAAAATATTGCCCAGGATTTCAGAATACTAGTCAATAAAATTTACGAATTAATACATTTTCACATACAAAGGTGCAAAATATTGTCCGGACTTTTATGGAGGAGAGTACTACCGGTACATAACAACCATTCATTTTTGGTATCCACCTCCTTCATTAATAACATATAGGATACATGGTTATGTATAATATGCAGAGAAGCATACGCTTGAAAGGGTGGGAAACGAGTTGAACGTACATTTGGGCCGGGACAAATAGTGAGAGAGAGGATGAATGAAAAAATGCACTATAGACACGAGGACATGGGAATAAGGAGGGGGGGGCAAGAGGGTAAGAGTGACAAGAGGTATGGTCACATGTTCCAATACACGATAAAGTGAAGCACTACCATGCGCACATGCCTAACAAAGAAAATAGGGGGACAGGTTATTCATGGTTAAATAATTATTCATCCACAATAGCATGAGAGCCTAGATCCATTACTGAATTTTTCAGGCGGTCCCTTACTACTTTGATTGCGTGGCAACATGATGGGGAGCTCCTCCTCGCGCTGATCATGCCGCACTTGTTTCTCTCCTTCCATCCCCTTACGTCGACATGTGCCTTTACAAACGTACATTATATATTGTTGTATGTGTCCAATGCTTGGGCAAATGACAATGGTTACTCACTCTTGTGAGGGGCTCGTTGGGCGAAAGCACTCGCGAGTCATTGCGTGGTGACGAAACATGTGACAACGAATGCAATTTTAGGGTCGGATGAAGCACTTGCACGGCTATTCACGGCGCCATATATATACAGCAAGTGCAGTCCATGCATGGATGTGTAACATGCATACATGGTGAGGGACACCTTTTGGCGACGACACAAGTAGAGTATCTGTTCGTTGACAATTCCATTCCCTTTAGAATTAACAACATGCGCATGTTAGACAATTGTTCCAAAGTATCGTTCCGTGCACGGCGACTTAAAAGCGCGCGAAGCACGCACGCCGCGCCGCGCACGCTTTTACCGTGCATAATGTCGTTGCGTTTCTCGCGAGTGCTCCAAATTTCATGATCGCGATATAAATAACGGAATGAGCCGTATTGTGTCTTGATGATTCCGCACGCATTCCGGTACTAATGCTTGTCCAACTTACTTTTTTTATTAGCACGCTGGAGAGCGGTAGCATTGGGTGAGAGAGGACTAACGACTCCGAATAGTATGAAAGCAAAGTAAACACCATACATTACATGGATCAAGTTTCAAGCCTCACGTGTGTCATGGTAGTTCAACACACGTATTTGCTTAGAGATCACAATTGCGGGTTGCCACTTTGATTTCGTGACCCTCTTGTCACTCTTCCGTCCTTCAACATTTCCCCCTTTTCCATGTCTTTGTTGTGTCTGCTACCCGCACTTCTTGTAAGTAATTATCATTTCTTTAAAATAATAAGTATTATGGTCAGATTGATTTGAATCTAGAGGTTTGCATATCCAATATCATGTGTACGGGACAGTAACTCTAGCGGTTACTGTTACCGTTAATATCGGCGCGTCTCACCTGCAGGGCAACCACCTTGCCCGAGCAGTTAGACACGGCCAACGACCAACGACTTCCCCAACGGTCAGCTCTAGCTAGCCCGTGCCTTATAAGCCGTAGCTAGCAACGAGCCTAGGCACTCTCTGCTTTCGCGCTCAGCCAATCTAGGCTTCGCGCGAATGCAGTCTCGACTCTAGTAGTCGAGCAGGGTGTCAGTTTTACCTTTCGTCCCATGCGCACTCGAGCGTCACGCGACACTTCCCCTCGTTCAGCTACGCAGTTCCCCACTATGCAGCCTGAGCAGTCTACATCCGCCGCAGCGGGCGACCCTCACGCTACCACACTCGAACAACGCACAGCCGAACAGATTCGTACGGCAGTTTTGGCATCGGAACAACGCATTACTGAGCAGTTTTTGGCGGCTAACGCTGCCTTACTCGCTCAGCTTCGACAGCCGACAGCCACACCTGCTACTACTGATCAACAGCAGTCCATTCCCACCGACGCGACCACAGCGACGGAGGGTGGTAAGGCGGCCCCTGCGCCACCTATCGACCTGCTTGACGACGAACCCGACCCCTCCGCGGCCGAATTCGTCGACTTCACCTACTACGGCGAAGTCATCCCAGCCGGCCTCGAACGTCCCCCCCGCGACGTCGACGAGCCACGTCTGTGGACACTCACGGACGACACCGCCCGCTCACTAAGCGACAAACGCACCCAGGCAGCCTACGACGAGTACCTACACATCGGGTGCTATGCCTTCTTCGACAGCTGCGCCAACGCGGCAATTGGCGAGGCTCTGGACACGCTGTCGCACGGCACACCTCTACCGACAGAGCAGGCGGCAGCGATTACCCTCATCCGAGCGGGTCATCGCACCCACATGGCGACGGAGGAGGCCGCCCGTACTAGATTGGGCTTCCTCCGCCTCACCAAGGGCGGACAAACGAGCACGGATGCGGACCGCGTCTTCGCCGAACTGGCCCACGAGCGCTTTTGCCGACCGCGCCCTACCGCGGTCTCCGGCACATTGGATGCGCTTCGCCAAGCGTTCGTCGACCGCACGCTGGAAGTCAGCCTACACGCCGCCAGCAAGGCCGCCGCCGGCGCTGCCTTCGCCAAAGTCACGCCAGACAGGCCCCCCGGCCCCGACGCCCGAGCCCGCAAGGCCACCGCCGACAAACGCAAAGCCGCAGCAGCAGCAGCAGCGGCAGCCCGCGCCACCGCGCCACCCAAGCCGACCGACCCGGCTAAACCCACGATCAAGAAATGACGGTGTGGCCCGCCGCGCCGATTCCTGCTCCCCGACATCTTCCTACATGCGCCACCGCGTACGTCGAAGATGGCGGGAGTGGGAGCGCATCGGCGCGAGCGGCCAAGTCCTAAATTGGATCCGCCATGGCGTCCGCGTAAAGTTCAAACACGGCCTACGCCCCAAGCCCTTCAACCACGGCATCTCTATGCTCGACGCGACGCAGGCCCAACTCGAGTTTCTAAACTCGGAGCTTCCCCGCTTCGAGGCTTGCGGTGCTTGGGAGCGAGCGGACAACCCTCGCTACGTTTCCCGGATGTTTTTAGTTCCAAAACCCGGGTGCAACCAATGGCGTTTGATTATCGACCTTCGAGAACTCAACCGTTATTGCTCGACTTTCACCATGACGTGCGAGACTCTCAAGCATCTACGTCACCTCTCGCGTCCGGGCGACTACTTCGTCTCCCTCGACCTTGCCGACGGGTACTACACCCTTGGCATCCGGGAGGAAGACCGGGACTTCTTCACGGTCAACTACCGCGGCACG
This sequence comes from Tetraselmis chui, assembly GCA_026401115.1. NCBI lineage: Eukaryota > Viridiplantae > Chlorophyta > Chlorodendrophyceae > Chlorodendrales > Chlorodendraceae > Tetraselmis > Tetraselmis chui. The sequence goes on from JAPMLY010001751.1 coordinate 10,610, forward strand.
CTATGGCGCCTAGCATGCCTTCCCATGGGTTGGTCGGGTTCGGCTTACTACTTTTGCAAGCTAACTCAAGTGTTCACAAACCACCTACGACGCCCTCCGCAACCTATGCCAGCGACTACCCACCCCCACAGTCGCCGCCCTACAAAGCGCTTCCTCCGCAACACGCGATGGCGGGGTACCCGACTACTCCCCTACATGGACGACTTCCTTTTCCTCGCCGACTCCTACGCGGACGCTCTCTTACTACGAGAGCGCGTCCAAGCCCTCCTCGACACCCTCGGCCTCGAACGCAACCCCAAGAAAGGCGTTTGGACACCAACTCAAGTCGGCGACCACTTGGGCTTAACGGTGGACCTCCAACACGGCATGTTTCGCGCCCCTCCCGCAAAACTCCACCAGCTCGCGCAACAAGCCTCTTCCCTACTCGGCCGGGCCGCTTCCAACGCCCGATGGCTTCCTACACGCCACCTTGCGGCGTTCGCCGGGAAAGCGCAGTTCCTCTACCTCGCAATCGCCCCCGCGCGCTTCTTTTTGCGCGAACTCCACGACGTGTTAGCCACACGTGTTGGGTGGGGCGGACGCGTCCGACTCACCCACCAATTACGCCGAGACCTCGAGTGGTGGCGCACGGTCCCCACTCAGCACAACGGCCGGTCCATCTACAAGCCTATCGAGACCGCCTACCTCCACGCCGACTCGAGTGCTTACGGTTGGGGTGCCGTTCTAAACGAGGACTCCAACTATCAAGCCCGGGGCTTTTGGTGCGCTACCGACCGCCAACAACACATCACGTGGAAGGAACTTCGTGCGGTGCGACACGCGGTGGAATCCTTTCTACCCCAACTCCGAGGCCGGCAAGTCCTCCTACACGAGGACAACACAGCTGTAGTCGCCGCCCTCACCAAGCTCACCTCGCGCTCTCCCGCCATGATGGCCGAACTCCGTCGCCTATGGTACCTCCTCGACAACAACGACATCAACATCCGGCCCCGCTACATCCGCTCGGCGGCCAATATATGGGCCGACAAGCTAAGCCGCGAGCTGGACTACGAGGACTGGCAGCTCAACCCCCGTGTTTTCTCCTACCTGCAACGCCGATGGGGGCCCCACACTATCGACCGTTTCGCGTCCATGCTCAACGCGCAACTTCCCCGCTTCAACGCCCGCTGGCGCGACCCACTGTGCGAGGACGTCGACTCCCTCCGCCTATCCGACGACGCGTGGCGCCGAGAAAACAACTACTGCAACCCACCCTGGTCAGCCCTCCCTGCCCTCGCCGCCAAACTCGCCCAAGCTCAAGCCTCGGCCACGGTCGTCGCCCCCTTTTGGCCCAACAAACCGTGGTACCACGCGTTCGCTCGATTGGCCACCGAAACGCTGCACTTCCCAGCGGCGCGCGACCTATTCTTTCCCGGCAGGCGCGGCAAGCCCGAGGGGGTCGGGCCTCCCGCGTGGAGCATCGTGGCCTTTCGTCTCTAACCCCTTCGTGGCTGTACACCCGACGCGGTGCGATTGGACGGGCGCTTCGCCCGGTACAAGTAAACGCCCCTGTACAGCGCGGGCCGGCTCTGCGTACAGGACAGCCCCGCTACGGTCTACGCCTCGAAGCAGCACAAGCGCCCTGGTCCGCCAATCTAGCTGAAACTTTCCAAGACCTCCTAGGATCTGACAAGCTAGGGGCTACGGCGGTCGCTCTACTCAGCAGCTCCCTAGCGCCCTCGACGTACTCCAGCTACGACAGCGCTCTGCGGCAATTTTTTATTTTCTGCACAGAAGAAAATATCGCCCCGCTACAGGCCACGCCTGCTACCATGGTCCGCTACACCGCGTGGCTAGCCCTGCTCGGCACGGTCGCCGCAAGCTCCCTACAACCCTACTTCTCTGCTGTCAA
>JAPMLY010001751.1:17500-45000 GCA_026401115.1 Tetraselmis chui
TTTGCGTCTCAAAGTGACTTGAGATATCAACAGCTCAAGTTGCCCGCCTCACTTGTCAACGTTGTTTCCGTTTCCCGCGCGGGAGCGTCCAGGAGGCACCGCGTTTTTCGTGCGCTCCCTTCTCCGCGGTGGCCGGGGGGGGAAGCCGCTCGACAGCGTCGCTCTCACTTTGGGCGGTGGCGTTCAGGACTTCGTGTGGGTGGGTGCACCGACGGCCGCAGCCCTCGCGTGACCTCCGGTGCTCTTTTGTTGACCTGTTCACCTATTGTTTGGATTCGGTGCTACCCGTGCGACATCATGGGACACTCGTTCCTCTTGATGAATCCCTCGCCAACTCAAACCCATGACAACGACGTGCGCTTGTCGTCGTCCTCGCTTGGCAGGTGACGGAGGGCGACCTCGACATTTACATCACCGACGACGCGCTGTTGGACGTGGTTCGAAAGTTGTGCGGGCGAGATGGGCCACACCCGCGCGCCCCGCACCCCTTGACGCCACCCTCCTCCACCTCAACCTTTGCGTCCTCGGCGCGGAGAGAGACCACGCCCGCCCTTAACTAGCGCAGGGGTGTGATGAAGTCGCGCTGCTTCACAAGGTCAAAAAAATTGAATCTAAATGTTTTTTGGAGAAATTAATTGTAAAATATATTGTTTGTGTATTTTTACAAAATATTTTGAATTGGCTGCCAAAGAAGGTTGTGCCGGAGACATTTCCACCTCCTCCTCTCACTTGCTCCCAATCACGCCTCCCTTCATCGACCACTTGCTTCACGACGACACCCGGCAGCGCATGACGCCCCGGGATTTTCATCTAAATGGAGAGTGAAAGACAATTTACCGCCTAAAAACAAATATACCGCACAAATCGACGCAATGCGTTTGCAGCATTGGCCCATCGAAGTATACTACCCTCAGTCTATTTTTGGCAGTCGCCCTTTGTGACGGCAAAGGGCTTTGGGTTCCAGTGGGACTGAGCGCACTGGAAGCGGTTATCGCTGTTGACTTTGAAGCGGCAGCACGGCGCGCGGGTGAGGAAGCGCTTGGCGCAGCGGCCGCCTTCGATGGGTAACGACTGAAACAGCGTCCATTCAAAGCCCATCGTCAGCAGCTGCTGCGCGCGGAGCTTGAGGTGCCTTGCGTCCTTGTCGCGTGGGAAGCCTGGGCACAGCAGGGTGTTATATTATGTAATCCAGCGTTGTATTTTTGGCATATTATATTTTGAATTTATTGTTTTAATATATTTTCAAAACTGTTCAACTTTCAATGTATCACTTTCCGTGTTCTTTGTTTTCTGCACATTAGTCAGTTCAATGCCCCACCCACAGATTTCTATATTTGCAACGTAGGGTAAGTTTTGAATGTCCGGAAAACTGAAACACAAGTAATGAATGATTATCTTCGATTTTCTATAATTATCACTTTCTGTATAATGGAAATCGGATATATGAAGCGGATGATTCCAGTTTTATGAGGTTATTGCGCCGGATGATTTATTCTAAGAATGCGCATTTGCTTGTTGGATATGTTTTCGCCTGACTATTCGATTTTTTAAATTCGTAATTCAGTACATCTGTAATCCAGTAGTATACGTGCTTGTCTTATTCGAACGTTCGGTGTTATTCATCCCCAGTGCTCCAACGTTTTAATTAACCAGATTGATAATTACCTTAGGAGTGGGCTCTTTTTGAGCTGTTGATTTGCGTGCTACCGAAAAATTGGTTATCTGATTATTTTATTATGATATACATAGTAATGTGATTACTTCATAGTTAATACATTAATGTCTGTTTTTTCACAATAGCAGTGCCACTCCTCCATCCACCACAGCGACGGCCGCACTCACCATAGGCATCCCTCACATCCTCCACCCGCATTTGGTTGATCTTACCGAGGCATTTGCGCACGGAGGGCGGGTAATTGTTCCGCACATGGCCGTTGTGCGTGTGGCAGCGGTAGTCCAGCAAATCAAGAATCGACGTCTTCGGTAATTTATCTTCCGCGCCCGCCATACTTTCCCTCGCATGGTACTGCGTCCCCGGCAGGAACACCGAGTTGGCGATACACTTCCCCGACAGCGACTGCACAGCCACAACACAGCTGAAATTTATGTATCGCTTATAATCTGGATCGCCAGGCGCATTCAATTCGGAAGGTCGGCGTCGAGTTTAAACCCTATAAACGACGGACTGGCGGCGTCGCACCATATCGTTGTCAATGAGCGTAAGACGGCCGTTCTCGTCGATAAACACGTTGTCCGTGTGTCGGTCGCAGTTTCCCACCAGCAAGTCGAAGATAGCTGCCTTCAAGATAGCGTCGCTCGGAATCTTTTCGAAGATTTTCAGGACTTCTTTTTTATTTTTTCCTTTACTCAGGAATTTCGCGCTTACGCCGCCCGCGATGTCCGACATGAGCGCCGGCATGTCGATGACGTAGCCCGTGTTGGGCATCACCGCCTTCATATCCTCCACCCACGTCGACGACACGATCTCTTCCATCCCGCAGTCGTGCACCAGCTTATTGAACGCCGTCAGTTTCCCCATCGTCGCATTGTATATTCTCGGTTCACAGTCGTCGACTTTGATGTCGTGCCTCTTCTTAAACGGCAGGCACCAAACCTTGGCGACGCCTGTCCCAGACGCAGTCTTTTGGGTGGAGGCCCTGTGGACGCAAATTGTCACACACATGGCGAACGTCTAAAATGATGAAGGCACTCGTAGCAGACGAGGTGCGAGTACATTGTTCCAAATGCGACTTTAAAAATGGAATTATCATATTGCGCCGTGAATTACTTGTGCTCACCTAAATATCCACGTCGAGGATCGACCGACGGGCGGGACGAAAGTCTTTTCGGTTGCCTTATTCGTCACTGTCCCCGTGGTTTCCCCCCACACCTCCAGCTCCGAGGTGCAGCCTGTCGAGCAAGCAAAGGTCAACGCGCAGGGTGTCCCTCGCCTGAGTAGCGGCGCCCATCGGTATGCTTATCTATGGTATTATTCAAAGTACATTAAAATATAATTATTTTACGTATACAGTACAATGCGGTATTATTATCTCACCTTTGCAGGCTTTGCAGCTTTTCCCAGCTGCCGTAGAATTGACCCGAGAGTCTTTATTGGCGAGGTAGGTATATAGGAGAGCGTCATCGTCGTCGTTGTCGCCCCCCGGTGATGAAGCACGACTCCCGGAGGAAGAGTGTGACTTTGTGTGGTGCGAGTGTTTGTGGTCGTGCGGCGGAAAGTGGGGGTGTCCCTTTCGAGGGATGGCCTGAAGAGTGGCCAGTATCGCGCGGAAAGCGGCCTTAGCTTCCTCCTGCTTGGATCCGTCGACGCCTACCGGGACGGTGGTGTCACTCGAGCCCTGCTCCAGCTCCGGTTTGTACCTGCTCCCCACCTCCGCCAGCAGCTTACCGTACTGTACCGAGCGTGCTTCGTCCTGTGGGAAGCCGCTTACGAAATCGAAAAAGTTGTCGTCGTCGTATCCCTCCGACGCCTGCACCCATTCGTCCAGTTGTGCGATAGAAGGCGGCAGTGCGGGTGCATCACCATGCTCATCAGGCAGCCCCGACGCGTTCACCCCGCCGTCCCTCGGCGACAGCTCCCCGTCTCCGAATAGCGCATTACTGAGCCTTGGAGTTAAATCTATACCTGGGTAGACTTCGGGTAGTCGTCGTCGTCTGGGCGAGTCGGAGCAGCGCTCACAAAAGTGGCACTCTCGCGCGTCTGGCTCATCCGACTCTGTAATGCCCGGGTCGGTGCGAGCGTCGCTGAGTGTCGTGAACGCCAGCACCAGTACCACAAGAACCTGCGAAAAAACTCGCCACGTTATAATCGACCACTCGTTAATGCACATGAAATAGCCATGATATGAAATGCGTGCGTTGAGTGGTACGCTTACCCTTGACAGGGAAGGACGGCGCATTGTTTTACGAAAGGGTGCGGAGTAGGGCAAAAAATTCTCGACGCAGGCGATGCCGCTTCGCACACGAAGCCGACGCCCGATTGGGCGCAGCTAGGAGATGGATAACAACAGCAAAGGAAAATGCTTAGCGGCACGAATATCTTTGTTCTCGATACGTTGCACAGCCACGCCTTTTCGTGCCGTGGGCGCTGCTCTTTGATCCCAGTAAGTCAAATATCACTCTGTCCTGAGGCGACGGCGCTACAGCCTCTGTCCCGGACAAGTAGTACGTTGCGCTGACAGCTCGCGTTCCCAACAGGCCCCCGAGACACTCTACACCGTAAGCTTTCTTCACGACTACTATTGCCTTCTCTACTATTTCTGTGATGGTCCACCGAGCACTTGGTTTTCGACTGTGTTGCTGCTTCCGCCATTCGCTGCGCTACTCCTCCGCTGCGCGTCGCCGTTATCACGGAAGCACCAGCGCGCTGCACTGTACGGGGTAACAGAACTTTTACCGAAACCGGTAAAACACATGTACGGGTTGACTAAAATTGCATCTCAGAAACTGGCGGGCAGTGAAAATACCGTTATACCTCTGATGAGGTAAACTCAGAGAGTATACGGGTACAGGTACCCACCATACCCAAATTAAACTGGATTACAGGAAAACGAGATGAGCACGGACAGGGAAAATGGGAGGGGAAACAGAAGGGCAAGAGTGACAAGAGGATCACGGAATCCAAACACGGCAAAAGGAAGCCATACCCGCCATATACCCACCGCAATTCAAAAAAATTAAAAACACGCCCTAGATGATTTCTGTCGCAAGGCTTTATTATACCAACATCATTTACAGAGAATGGGAGATTTTTCTAGTTATGGCGTCAAGCCCTCCCTCATATTGCTTTCTTTGCAGTTCATGTATCGCACTCTCAAAATGTTTTGCTCCGTGAGATGGGCTTTCCCGGACGGGTAGGGCAGATAGTTCTTGGTTAGTGCCGGGAATGCATTCATTTTTGGAAGGTTTTAAGTTGGTGAAACTCCAACACTTGCCTTGATGTGGGGATAGCTAGCGCATTACGGTACGTTTCTCTAGCAATGGTACGTTGTCGTGCGCTCACTCGAGCGTCGCCTAGCCGGGAGCATGATCGATGATGAGTTTAAGGTGTGTTTTGCACTTTTACTCTCACGCATGCTTGCAAACCGCCGTTTGTAGAGGGTGCCAGTGGGAGTCTACTAAGGCTAGGGATCAACTATCGATGCATCGTCGATAGTATCATCATCATCTAGTGATAGTGCCATCGATGTGATAGGCTGCGACATCGACATCGACACGATCGCAGTAGTGCCCGCATCAATGCCATCAATTATCAAAACAATTGTAAAATATTGATTATTTAAGCCCGATGTATCGATAGATCGTCCCAAATATCGATACATCGGCAATAATATCGGCTTAAATTGCCATCGATGTCAGCATCTCAAACTATCAACGCCATCAACATCGACAATCCAAGATATCAATACCATCAACATCGACAATCCAAAATATCAATACCACCAACATCGACAAAATTCACTTGATCCCTAGCCTTAGAGTTTACATGCCATTCCCATATCCAAGGGGGCGCAAAAAAACACAAAAAACTCGAGAATCGTCATGTAATTCAATTCAAGATAGAAATACGTTTGTCCCTTTCCGTCGGTTCCTTGGCGATGTGGTTCTGTGGTCCTTCACGGCACTTTGGGATCTTATCTTCGAGATGCTTTGCATGAGGGCAACGTTGATGCGGTTTTTGCCTTTCCGCTGCCCCGCGGGGCTAGGGTTTTGGATTTTCTTTTCTTGTTTGTTTCATGATTATATCAATAACAAAAAGCACTATAAAAGCGGGGACATGGAAAAGGGGGGGGGGGGGGGGGGGCAAGAGGGCAAGAGTGTCTTTCATCATTGGTGCTTTTTAATCACTAAATTGAATTTATTTTTAACAATAAATGTCGATAAATCGGATGTTGTCTCAGGGCGTACCCAATATTATAATTTATGTCTCAGGCTTAAGGTTTCAGGCCGGGGGGTCTCCTTGTCCACCCCTCTCCGTCGGAATTAACAACATGAAATAATTCATACATGGCACATACATAGCGAACTTTGCCACCATCCGCAAAACATGAAACGTTCATGTATGGTCTATCGATACGAAACACATACTATAGATATAATGTCGCTATCTCCACGATGCGCGGCCCGTTCCTGTCGCTCGAGGACGGTAATCATCCTAGTTGGTGAGCATGTGATGGCCGAGTCGGGCATGCTTAACCTAGGCTCATGTGTGACTCCGGTCGTGCCGGAGCTAGGGGGGTTAGGCATGCGAAAGACGCCCTCCTCGCTCGGGTCGTTGAAGGCCCCAACTCTATCCGCGCACACCACCCTGCCTCGTCCGAGATAATAGCCGCTCTTACCGTCGCAACTCGCCTCCTAGGAAATACTTCCCCCTCCCTTCGGGGCAAGAGGAAGAAAACCATAGCCACAAATGGTTGCCGTCTATCGCTCCACCCGTCGCGTCTCTCATGTCCTTGGCGGTTGCTAGCTGTTTCCGGCACCGGTACCCCGTACCCTACCCGGCACCGATCCGCCCGTACCCTTTCCGGCACCGATCCGCCCGTACCCTACCCTTGTGGTTTACGTTGCTCGCGGGCCGCACATACCGGCAATGTGCTTTCACAATAAGCCTAGCACATCGCATAAGGCACTCATGTCGATTGTGGGTACCGACGAGAGGAGAGGTTTGGGAAAGTAAGATCGGGGCTCCGACCCCAAAGGTGCCGAGTACGGACGTGTTAACCAAAACCCTCCGTACATGTTTTTTTCCGGCGGTAGTCGATCTAAAATCGGCGCTGCCACACCGTGCCGCTACTCTCGCCGCGGCTGTCCTCCTCTCCGCTTGTGCCGAGCTGCACCACCTTGAATGGGTCTGCTCGACCTCATGAACGCATGTCGACGTGGAGCGAGAGCCCTTCCATGGCATTGATTCCCGGATGTCCGCCAAAAAATCCTTCGCAGTGACCTCTCTTGCCTCCTTATTAGGAGAGAATCTGTGAGCATTCACTCGCGATAAAAAATCGCACGGATCGAGCGGGAGATTTTGGCGATGGTATTGAACACATTCTGTTTTAAAAGCCTTATGTGCGGGGCTTTCTCGACAGTCGCTAATAATTATGCGGATCGCAACTCTGGAATCGCCCCGCCTAGCCCCCTAGCGTGCCATGCTTGTCACGACATTAGGGTTGCCAACGCCCACCACGATGTTGTTGAGGTGAATGCCGACGGGCATGCGAGCTATTAAGGCAACGGATCAAGTGAATTTTGTCGGTGTTAATGATAGTGCTATTTTGAAGCGTCGATACTGATGGTGTTGATATTTTGGGATGTGGACATCGATGGCATTACCTTACACCGATATTATCGCCGAAATATCGATATTTGGGCCGAAAGATCATCACATCGGGCTTTGATAATTGACATTTTAAAATTGTTTGTTAATTGACAGCAGTAATATTAGCACTATTGTCATCATATCGATGCCGATGTCGCAACCTAGCACATCGATGGCACCATCAACATGTGATGATGATACTATCGACGATGCCTCAATGGTTGATCCCCAGCCTTAGTGCGAGCGCACCGCCCTCCGGGGCCGCCGTCTCTGCGCCACCGGCGGGCGCTCTTTTTCACTAACTATTTTTCTTGTAATTCAAAAATTCTGCGATATTAATAAGAAATTCAGCCGTAAATCAGCTTCAATACATCGCTCAGGCTGGGGATTGATGCGCGCTTTCTTTTTTTCCTCGTTTTTTGTTGATGATTTCTACTTCTACTCGTGTATCCGATGAGTTAATTAAATATCTGACTCTTAGAGCACATATGGAGTGAGCAAGTCCAGGCATGAAGGCTTGTTCACGACTACTCAATTTCGCTTTTTCATTTCATCATCTCGGTGGATGGCTTGATATGATAAACGCGATAGATTAAGTTTTCATTTGTTGTTTTAGGTGTTAGGAGTCTCAAAAAGATAAGGCGGGGGGTACTTAACAACTTGAATTACAAGTGAGACGTATCAAGTCAAAAGGGAAAGAAAGAGATTATGCAACCTAGCCACGACAAAGGGTGCCGAGGCAAGAGGCACAATATATTATGTAATTAAGCTCAACAAGAGCGGTGAGGAGCAGCCATCGCGTTGACCTAAGCGATGCGCAGACACAACGCTAAGTACGGGCGCTAGGTGTGTCGCTCTACACAAGCACCAGGGGAGTACAACATTGTCATAATAAATATATTTCTTGTTAAACAAACTATCTTATAAGTACTGCTACTTGTATCATAATCTCCCCACTGAACCCTAGAACTAAGAACCATATCTTCCCAATAAACCCTAACCCTCGTCGCCATATTGTTACTTGGCTGCATTGCAATAGAACTTAAAGCATTTAATTTGCAATACTTAAATGATGGATAGGGCAAAAACAATTTTGTACAAGAAAGAGGCCCCCAAAAGGGGAGGGCGCCACCTAAAACAAACACTAACAATCAATATACAATATCGCAAAGTCATGTTTTCTTTTTCCGCTGTTTCTCATTCCGCGTCTTCATGAAGACATCGAAACGAGATGAATTCAGCAAATATTAATAGTCGAGAAAATGGGACACAAAGGAACATGTGGGTCCGCCAAATCGACAATCAAACTGTGCTTCGAGTGTGTTAACGTGTAGTCCCCGTAGTTACAAATGACATCACAAAGAAAGCAGTCGATACCACCAACAAAGAGGGGGAAATAAAACTTTAGTCCTTTTAATCCGCGTTGTTCGGGTTTTTTTAAATACTATATCAACATCGGCACAATTCAATCGACCCTAGCCTCATACCAATTCGTATTATTAAGGCTAGGGGCCAACAATTTTTTCCGTGTTAATGGTATTAGCACTTTGAAGCGTCGATGTTAGTGGTATTGATGTGAGTTCTTATATTGCCGATCATGATGGAGTCGACGTTTTAATGGTCAACATTGATGGTATTTGCAGCTGATATTATCGCCAATGATATGAAAATGAAAAAGATTTACATCAATACTAGCAAACTACACATATATACTCCCATGTAATGATTTACAACAATACCAGCAAACCAGTCATTTATATTCCCATGATGGTGATACGGTCGATACTATATACATCGAGGTTTGCTTGGTCGTTAGCCTTAAATGTAGTGTACGCAACCTGCGGGGGTCGGTGGTGAGTGTATGAGGTATTGGCGGGGTAATTTGTTGAGTGGATCGGAAAAAAGTCGGCTTGCATGTTAAAGGCGAGGCGGGGGTGGTCGAGGAGGTCTTCCCGAGTGGCCCAACGACTCCGTGTTGTGGGGGATTAGGTGGGATTGAAAAAGTGTTAGAGGAAGCCGACTTGGGCGACTAGCGGACACATATACCTCATCGTCAAACGCAATGAGGTGGAGGAAGTATTGGCGGGAATGATGGTTCACATGACGAACGCGGGGCAGGACGGAGAGGGTAGAGACATCGTGCTCGTTGGATTTACAAAGGGCGTCCGTGTTGGAGCATTAGTGGGGTTGGTTGTGAATGGAGAGCTTGGCGGTGGGAAGCACGACACCATGAAGATGTCGGGATCTTTACATATGGTGGATGAGTGTTAGATGCAGACTAGAGGGGAGGACTAGGGCGGGGAGCGGTTGGGGAATGAATTCGAGGGAGGGGAGCGGGGGCAAGGATAGATAAAGCCGGTGTCGATCGCGGTAAGAGCAATGGCAACAAATTCCGGCGCGCCCGTCAAACCAAGGCACGCCCCGAACAAAATCACGGCTGGGCCGCAAGCCCTAATGCATCGGATCATCGTACCATTAGCCGTGACATGCCCCATTTGCTTATGTCCCGCAACATCGCTGCATCATCATCAACATTGCTTTCGGCCTACCCACTCAACGAGCAATTAAATTGATGTACCTCAACGAGCTACTAAAGATCAAGGTGAATGAAAATGAAAATGGTTTATAGCAAGGCATCATTTTGTTGTTGATGTGACGGTTACAAGTGCTCGCACGAACACCAATGTTCCTCGTATAGGTGCTCGTCTCCCACTCCCTGGCAGCCTTGCATAGGGAGCTCAACATGGCAAGCTTGATGCGGACCTCCGCACTTATGTTTTGCTTGGCACGCCTTCGGTTCAATCAATCCATGACTACTATCCCTTCCCCATGGAGGATGGGGGCCGATTGGCGCCGATGGCGGCTGAGTTGGTTGATCGCTTGGCTATTTTGGTGGTTGCTCGTCGCTTCCCTTGCATGGGTGCCGCTGACTCTCGCTCCTTGCGCTCTGACACTTATGTCCGTATGCAACATTTCGCTCGTCGAACTACTTATGTTCCTTTTCGGCGTTTTTCTTGGGGGGATGTGCGACGTGAATTCATGCAACGTCCTTTTAATGCTCTTCATGGCACTATAGGTTCCTATCTCCGCGACGCTTTTCAGGAGGGCAGAGCTGACGCTGTGGCATGCCTTCATGATCCTCGGGCTTAGGTTTTTTCCTCATTTCTTCTTTTTGCTTGGTGGCCTCCTGCTTTTTCTTGTTATTTTTTTGTTTTAAGCAGGGTACAACAAATATAAAACCCATCAACATACAGCCGCTTCGCTACATCCCCGGAAGATGTAAATGCCTTACTTTTAGGCGGTGTCCCCCCTTCCCTTCATGGCGCCACCCATTTTACAGGAAATGGGAGGTTTTTCCATTCATGGCGCCAAGCCTTCCCTCGTATTACTTTCTTTGTAGTTAATGTATCGCACTCCCGAAATATTTTGCTCCGTGAGATGGGCCTTGGTCCTTTCTCGAATGGGTCGACACCCGGACGGGTAGGGCAGACCTTTCTTGGTTAGTGCCGGGAATGCATTCATGTTTGTTTGCATGTCACTGGAAGGTTTTAGTTGGTGAAACTCCAACAATGGCCTCGTGTGGGTTAGCGCAGTACGGTACGGTTCTCGTACAATTCGGGTTCCCTGCCAGTCCCATATCCCGGGGGCGCATATCGCAAGAAAAAAAAGAAAAAAAACAGCCGCCCGCTGGATGTGAAAAGCCCTACCTATACTACTGTACTTTTTTACAATATAAATAGATTTCGCGGTAGTGCCCATACATTGCCCCCGCCCTCCTCCACCATCCTTTACGTACTGGTACTTGCTGCAGTGATCGGAAGAGTTCACAGTACCCGTACATGGTCGCTGCTGCAGTGCCCGGCGCAGTATAACAGCAGCGACCTCGGGGCAGGACACCAGCACACCCTTCGCCAGCTCGCGGAAAGGGAATGACAGTAGTAGTAGCAGCTCCCGTGCCGACGGTGAACCTGCAGTGAAAAGGCTATTTGCTCTTGTGGTAGTAGTCAGCTATCCGGAAACAGCCCGATCTTGGCGTTTCCGCCTGAACGTCCCTCTCTTTCCGACGTTGCCTGACAGCTGTCGCGCGGGCAGCAGCACTGCAGTAGTACCGGGGCCCGCCGTCGTGCCGTGCTGTTGGGAGTGCCCCTATTGCGCGGGGATGGCTTGCGACGGAGGGCAGCAGCACCTGCCGTTGGGTCCTGCATCGGAGTGGGTATTTCTTGGGGAGGGTGGGGCGAATATCGTCTTTGGATATGCTGGCGCCGACCCAGCGTTGGTGAGCTGCTGTGCTCGATCTGTTTTTACAAATTGTCATATTATATTGAAGATGTGAAGCTTTCACCAGAATTTCACCAGCATGACCATAGAGTATTACAATCCGAGACATGTTTTTTGCGAAGCACACTGTGCGGTCGTCGCCTTCCTCCTCGATACAACATTTCAGGATGCAGCCGCGATATCGGTAGCTAGATAATATGCATTTCTGATACGGATTGTGCCTTGTCCGCCGTCGATACCGTAACTTGGGTAGGTGGGGAAGGGGCTGCGCGTGAAGAAGAAGGTGCGCGTGAAGGAGGACCACATGGTGCGCGCGCTGGAAGACTTGGTGTGGGCACCGTACCCGAGGATGGTCGGAACAGGTGCACCTCCACCTCCAGCAGCCGCCCTCTTTTAATCTGACACCGCGTCGCTCCCACGTCATTTTCAAGCTTATTGCAGCCTTGCCACGGCGTGATGATGAGCGTGGTGGGTGCTCACGACCTCGTGAGCCATCGCGCCGTTGCATCCGCTATACCCCCCAAAACCCTGACTTGAGGAAAACCCTAGGACAGGGTAAAACTCACCATGATGAATAAATTAAGCACCTCAGGTCAGGCGGCCACGCTTACGGCCCTGCGTGTAATACTGGTGTCAGACACGTTGACGCGAGAGGCGGCGTTCTTTCAGGACGTCATGGCGCCGCTGTTGGGACAGGACTACATCGCGCCGGTGGTGAGTGCCGCCCGTCGACTGCTGATCAACTATATAGCTACTCTGTTTACAAAATATATCCGCGGAGTCGCCGTTTCGACTGAACAGTGATGACGACCTGACAGGTGGTCTCCAAAGCGGGCTCGAATTTCGTGGCCGAGGTGCTATGCGCTAATTCGGCTCGGCTGCGTCACTTCGACAAGACGCTGTCCCAACTGGAGCTCGACCAACACGCCGACCTGGACGTCATGCTGGTCACCGACCTCACCAAGCTTCCTCCCGGTGCGCCGAAAAGACCAAATAAGTTCCGAAATTTATGCGAACTAGATACGATATAACGACGTGAAATGTTCGTTTATTGCAAAGCTTGATTACATTATTCACTGCTAGTGTTGTTTCCCGATGTTCAGACTCTCAGGGTGTGCCGCCTTCGGCCGGGACGTCCGTCGTCTGCGTCGAGTTGAAGCCGAAGTGCGGTTTCGTCCTCAAGTGCGATAGTATCCACCCCTCGCACTACATCAAGCAGCAGAGCACCCGCTTCCACCTGCAGCAGGTACCCCGCCCACCTCCGCGTCGGAGTCGATACCTTCATTTTGCGCTTTGCGACTGAGCACGTAAAAGAAAAAAAGATTAAATAAATTGTTTGGTATGTTGAATTATAACTATTTTCTTTTCGATAGAGTTAGAGCGTGTGTTAAAGCGCATGGATCCATTCGCGTTTGTCAGGCATTGATTAGGCTCTGCCGAATTGCGATTTGTTTATGCTGTTTTAGATGAATAGTTTTTTCTAAAATTGGCTGAAATTATAAATGATATGCGGCATTCGATTGGCTGCGCGGCGTTTCCTCACACGCCCGACCCCTTCCTATGGCCTGTCGTGGTTGCCGGCTGCGCAGGGAATAAAGTTTGCGGAGGGGTCCATTCCGCACATCAGCGCTTATTCGCCGCTGAACATGTTTTCGGGGGACGCGCGCAAAATTTCAGACGCATTGGATACACTCGCGGACAACCCTCAGAACAACATCAAAGGTGCACCCCCTTGCCTTCCCTTCCCATTCACCTCTCACACACACACACACACACACACACACACACACACACACAGGGAGAAACATAGAGACAGAAAATACAAGAGGGCAGAAAAGAGAGACACCCGAACAGCCCACCTCCCCCCCACCCCCCACCACACACACACACACACTTCTGCACACAGAAAAGCAAGATAGACGCGTGTACTGTCATGTTCATTAGCACTCGCGTTCACACACACATACACACTGAGAGAGAGAGAGAGAGAGAGAGAGAGAGAGAGAGAGAGAGACAGACAGACAGACAAACAGACAGACAGAGCGAGGGAAATGAAAGAGTACGGGGGAGAGCGCGCGACAGGGAAATGAGAGAGTGCATAAGAGGGATAGCCACATACACACCAACATAGACAAACATACGCACACACAGTTGCACACACACACACACACACACACACACACACAAACACACACACACACACACACATACACACACATATACAATGGCCTGATAGGCGCGCGTACGGCCATCTTCACACTGACGTTAGCGCGCGCGCACTCACACACACATACACACACATGAAGTGAGAGATGGAGAAGTGAGTGAGAGCGGGAGATGTGGATAGCCACACATAGCCAGACATACATATATACACACTCGCAAATGTACCAACAGGCGCATAGATACACGCGCGGACAGCTTTTTTATGAGTGACATGTGTGCGAGTACATACATACACACATGCACACACACGCACACATACATATACACATACAAGTACACACACACACACACACACGCGCGCGCACGCACACGATCGCCCGCGTCACTTAATTTGTGCACACAAAAAATACACAACAGCATACGCATACTTAATTCCCAACCGTAAACCCACACACAA
Source organism: Tetraselmis chui (assembly GCA_026401115.1). NCBI lineage: Eukaryota > Viridiplantae > Chlorophyta > Chlorodendrophyceae > Chlorodendrales > Chlorodendraceae > Tetraselmis > Tetraselmis chui. The sequence goes on from JAPMLY010001751.1 coordinate 31,732, forward strand.
CCGCTGCACGTCTGGCGGTGTCCGGAGTGCGTAAGTGACGCTGACATTTCATTCGGGGGCGTGGGCTTGCAGTGTTCAAGGAGGGGCAGATGGTGTACGGCTACACATCGCTCGCGACGGGGAAGGACGCGTTGGGGGCGGCGGTGCAGCAAAGCGGGCTGCAGCCCTTCGCGCATTTGCCTCCTCATGTTAATGCGGGGGAGCTGCTGCTCCGCCTCCTCGCCGCCGTCGTGCAGCAGGAGACGCTCGCCATCTCAAAGTTGCTAAAGGTACAGCGAACCGATACTTTGAAACACGCAAACATAAAAGTACTCAGTGCAATTTCAAACCTTTATATCTGACACTGCACAGCTTTATTGTTGACAAACGGATTGGCGCCTAAGACATATCACCCTCCATTTAAGCAACACTCCTTGTAAGTAGGTGCAGTGGCATGTGTGTTTATGTATATTATTGAGTGGGGCGATGCCTGTTTCGTGTAGACTCAGTTAGTGCTTTGATTAGTCAATGTTCCGATGACTTTTACAATGCTGCATTTTAATGTATAATTACGTTTGAATTCTGCGTTGCTGCCGCCGCCGCTGTGTGGGCAGGTGCAGCAGCTGGAGACGGTGGACATCGAGGGGGTGTACGAGGTGTATCAGCGGTGCGTGGAGGAGACGTCGAGGCCGAGTGTTGAGGGGCGGGCGGGCGCGGCGAGGGAGCAGGAGAGGCGCGGCTCGATCGGCCTCGCGCCGTTGGCGGAGGAGCGCGCGCTGTCGGGGAAGGCGACGCCTTACACGGAGGAGCCGAGGGAGAGCATTGCGACCTTCCGACGAATATCATCCTTGCGGAAGGTCAACAAGAACCCGTTGGCCAGAAAGTGCGCACGGCGGCATTGCTTTCCTTTGTCTCCCTATTTACACAAATTTGTCATTAGTGTTAAAATTGCGTTTTGTTAATTGTCGGGAAATAATACTGTAGAGTTTTTTCTTTAATGTTTTATCATTGCATTCCTTCGTCCCCGTATTTTTGACAATTTGCTTTTTATAACAAAATATTTTTTGTAAAATGTTTGAAGATGAGGATGCAGAGGTTTTTCAATGTTTCGTGTATTTTTGTAATCCATCGTCTTCCTAATTTGACAACGTTGTTTGGCGTGTTAGAATTGGTTTGTTTTTTTTGAGTGTTTTGAAATAAGAAGGTAGAGAAGAAATGTTTGGAATGCAATGATCGGTGGCGGTTGGTGCGAAGGGGAGTAAAAGTTATTGAGAGACTACGGAACTTACTGTCCCTCATCTGAATAAACGGTTATGATAAGGGTGAATGCATAGAGTGGTTGCCGTTGCTGTTATCACGACATGTCATTGCGGCTATGAAAGTGTGTGTTTGTGTGTGTGTGTGTATGTGTGTGTATATGTGTATTCATGTGCGTGCGTGCGTGCGTGTGTGTGTGTGTATGTGTGTGTGAAGTTACCCCCATAGATTATGTTAGTGTGGAAGCTGAAATCGGATTGCGTTGCTCGAAGATAGACCTTTTGGGGTATGAGCTAATGAGACATTGCGTTGGGTGGACTTGGTGTATAGCCACTGGAATAATCCGCGTAAAGGTTAAAGTTAGGGACGAGCAGGGTTGCGGGTACATGTTGCCTGTTTGGATGAAAGTGATGTGTTTACGTGACTGAGTGGGGGCGGTGCGGTGCGGTGCGCAGGCTGTCGTGCGGCTGCGTCGACAACCCCCATTTCCACACCATGAGCGCCCAGTGCTCGCTCGGCATCCCCTGCGACGAGGCCGCACTGCGGCAGCGCAACGCGTTCCACGATGCCCTGCGAGCTATGCCCTTTGCGGAGGTGAGAGGACCCACAGAAGCCGCCCGCCTGGAGTGGCACTGCTCATTGTGGCGTCGCATTCCTCAACTCCTTATCGATTCATATGAAACAAACGAAGGGATAACGGCATATCAGACATATATATGAGCCGTTGCGTCGTTCCTAATGCTCAGCGTTGGCCCCATCGGGCTGAACTTTTGACTAGGCGCCGGTTTATTTTGTTGAGAACAATGCAATGCCCATTCTGTCTCAAGCCACACAAATCGGAAGAAACACGCGCACACACATACACAAACACACACACACACACACACACACACACACACACACACACACACACACTACAAGAACACTAGACGAACAAACATATGTGACAAACACATTGGCAAAAAAAAACAGACACAAACATGCGAACTAACAACGGACAGGCAGTAGACCTACCAACTAGACACCGGTAACCGTGATGACCGGGCTAGCTGGTCATCTATTTGTCGGATAATTGGTCGTGGGTGGGAGTAACGCAGGGCTGTGGTTGCGCTCTCAGACGTTGGAGCTGGTGCGGGACTACATCGTGGCGAAGACGGCGCAGGACTGCAGCATGATGTTCACGCTGCAGCAGGCGGGGGAGGGCTGCAGCGGCTGCTCGCGCGGCGACGGCACCGGCGTCGTTCATGACCCCGACACGGGCCTCAGCTTCCTCTACCAGGTGCGCCGCAGCGGTGTGTGTGCCAACTCACATTCACAGAACATCAAAACATTCCCTGTCGTGGTAGGGTGAGAATATCTTTCTGTCATTATGTGTTTAGCATTTTAGTTGGGCTCAATCTTTGACTTTGTTGAGAGCCGGCAAGAGAAAGGAAACGGTTGTGGTGTAAATCCAAATGTTTTTTCCACACAAAATGTGCTTAAATGTGGGAATCTGTTTCCGGGAAAAATGTCATTCGAATGGAATGTGACTTCCGAGCTGTAACGGAACATCTGCAAAAAGATTAAGAGTTGTTTACAAAGTTGAAACTTTTCATTACAAGGTGGTTTCAATTGCAAGTTTATCAGGTTTGTTTTGAGTGATGCAAATGTGCACACGCCCTCACTTATCCGAGTGGTCTTTCTAAGCGGGCCTTCGAACCTTTCAGCCGAGATTCTGACCGTGTGCCCTACCTTGCGGGCTGCCGCTGCCCTGCAGATGCGGTTTGTGGACCTGGATGTCAAGTCGATAGCCAAAATTCCGCGCCACTACCAGGCCGACCTGGAGCGCGTGCACGCCTGGCACCGGCTGAGCCACCTCGGGAAGGGGCACACCGTGCCCATCGCACCCGCAGCCACACCTCAACCCAGCTGACACACCCACCAACCCATACACAACCTTTCTTTCCAACGTTATGCGCCCCCAATGAAATCACATGCAATTTATTCAAGTTAGCTTTTGAAGTGGTCATGCGTAAATTCCCTCCTTCCACCCCAACACACACACACACACATGAATACTCACACACACACACACGCACACTTTCTCACTTTCACACATTGTCCCCCCTTCTCCCCTTGCCGTCGTGCCACTCCTACAAAGGATGCAATGCATGGTCACGCCGCGCATTCTCAACCCCAGCCCTTTCCCTCCCCTTCACCCTCCCTCACACAAGCACAACTCGCGAGATGATTACAAGGAGCAACACAAATAGTTAAAAAAACAATGGCTGAGGCTGCGTTGTCCAGTGAGCAGCAGCTTCACACAGACAGCATGAGCGGCGATGCGCCTTAGTTTGTGGCTGGGCAGAAGAGGGTGGGTCAGAAGGTGTCGAGCATGCTCGCGGGGGCTGAGGTGGGGGTTGGCGTGGGGGTAGGGGTGGGCATTGGTGGGGGCGGGGAGGGGGTGCTGCCGTCGGCGGTGTACGAGAGGATGGAGCCGATGAAGACCATGACCATCGCGAGCATCAGCACGACGGTGACGGTGACGGGGAGGGCGCGGGAATAGTAGGGACCATCAATCTTGAGACTGGAGGAGGGCGGAAAGGGACACACGCAGGCGACGTCACGTTGAAGTGCAGTGCTTTTAGGTTTATCCCTTACCAGTGAAGTTGGTGGTCAGATTTGTAGGAGGGCGACAGCTTCATCGTCACACGCAAGATACACAGGGCATTCTCGGCTGTTTGGGGGATTTAAAGTTGCTAACGGCAAGTTCAGGCAGGTAGGGGGTTACATGTGCTTTTGAATATTTTTATTTATTCACTCGTTTTCTGCTCATGTATATCACAATCTATTTGACATATTTACCTTAATATCCGCGCATTTCAATCTGTGTGGACTGTCTGAAGGGGGCATACAAAGTGTGTGTGGGGGGGGGGGGGGGGGGGGAGGGGCAGGAGATAAAGGCCAAACGAGCAGGGCTCTCGTTTATTTTTCATTTTTCCTTTCTGTATTATTTATTCGTAATTTTTTGTGGGTGGGGTTGAGTGGTGGGGGGCGCACGTCAGGAAGCGACCGCGCGTGTAAAAGTTGGCAGTGGCGACAACCGCAATAATAACGGATACCAGAACCATCAGCGTTGCGATCGCCTGCACGATGGTGCTCTGCGTGCCGCTGCTGGTGATCTTGGAGTGTCCGACGACGCCTGCGGCGCCGACGTAAAACAAAAATGAAGAGTTTAGAACATTGCAGCTGACAGACACCTCTGCGGGAAAGCAAACGATAACGTAGGGAGTCGAGGCAGGTTGACGTACCTGCCAAGGCAGAGGAGATGGTTCCCAGCGTTACGGAGGTGCTGAGCCAATGCAGGAAGGTTCGCTCGTTGGCTGGGCGGGAAGAAAATGAGTGCGGGGGCGAAAAGCAGTACAGCACCGCGCTCGTCAGTCTTCATCCACCATTTACTCGGTGCCGTCTCCCAGAGTCAGGCCCGAGCACACGCGTGGGTCTAAAATTTAGGCAACCACAAGCTCTACATAATACACTACATCCTAAGATACCGAGATCCCCTTCCCCCTCCCTACCCCGCCACCGCTGAGGACACAGTGGCGCATCAGGTGGAGCAAGGCTGAGCCGCCCTTTCGTTTCAGCAAACCCTACGACAGCCCCGCCCCGGTAGCACGCGAAAATGCAGCAACGTACAGCACGCAGTCGCTATGGAATCCTAACAGAAGGAATGAATCTACATATGTTGCAAGCCAGGCGGTGGGTTTGGAGGGTGAGACTTTATGGGCGGGCGAAGCGATGTCGCTCTGGATGGTTGAGAGAGGAGGGGGGGGATGAAGTACGGGTCCGGGACGCACCAAAGTACGCTTTCACATCCGTTCTCCGCAGCTGCTGAGGAGCGGCGACCACGGGGGCCGACATTGTGTGGTTGATGATAGGTGGAGGGGCCTGGATTCCGTAGGCCCTGCAGTGGTGTAGGTGCTGTTGTGGAGGCGCGGCACGTCGAGGGACTCGCGGCAATGTCAGTCGGTCGATGCCAAAGGCGGGCGAGGATCGGAGAATATATTCCCCATCATTAGCAACGTAAACTTAATAAGATTCCTTACAAGAAAAAGCTGCGGAGGCCACCAAGCAAAAAGAAGACGAGACTAGCTAGGAACGTAAACTAGAATGTTACAATTTCTTACATGAAAAAGCAGTGGAAACCAAGCACAGTTACACCCCCCAGAAAAGTCCGGACAAGATTTCATTCCTTCGCACAAAAAACTGTAATCCTGCATCGACTTTGTTGACATTTCTTCGGAACTCCTCGGCAATACTTGTGAGCCCGCCGAAATGGACTGCGACGACACATTAGTAAGGGGCTGAATGCGAGCGCTACCGGGCTTGAGTGCGTGGGGTTTCCGCGCCCGCGCCCGCGTACGAAACTCTCTTTGAAACGGTCGCCGTGCCGGTTGCACGAAAGAAGCGAGTGGCTCAAAGCGCCGCAATATGAACGATTGTGCAAAGGTCGTGCGTATATTATGCATTAGAGACGGACGGGGGAGCTGTTGGGAAGGCCGTTGCAGAAGAAACGCATCAAATCGCGTATGTAGACTTACCACCGATATCTAGGACAAGGACATATATGGATATGATCGCTACTCCTCGGTTAAAAAGATGCATATATAGTCGGGAATGGAAGTAATGTTGTACTACACGGACCACAACCTCTCCCACACATCCCAATTGATTCGCGCCAAATACACCACCCTCGCCAATGCCATCCGCCAGCATTGGCGAGGTACTGAAGTCGACATCCCTCCCATCGTCATGAGCCGCACGGGTACACCGCACTCATCCACCACCGTAAGTCTCACCTCTCTTCTCACCTTCCGCACATACCCTCCTTACAAACTCATCTCGAAAGCACGACTCGACACATCACGCATCCTTGCACAACTCCACACGCACATTGTCCAATGGCTGCATCATCTCCTACTCATACACCGCGTCAAATCCCGCACAACCACTCGCCGCGCCTCAACACACCGCACATGCGCACGCCCCTACAGCAGAACATGTACAGCTTTTCTTTACAGCTTTTCTTTACAGCTTACCGCTTGTAACCGCACGCCGCCACCACCACGCATCGCACACTCCCCCGGGGTGGGGGGGGGGGGGGGGGGGGGGGGGGGGGGGGGGAGTAAAAACCCCCAACACCCTTTGGAGAGGTTGGATGTAGGCGGTTAACGGTCTAGCCCTTACTCGTAAGTTTCCTGAATGGCATTGTTGGGAGGGCCCAGAGACATCAACCGGCGCTTACGGTACATGTTGTAAAGCGGTGCATACGGTACATGTTGTAATCAATTTCAATTTCAATTTCAATTGGATATGACAGGACAAGGCGCGTTCGGCAACATGATTAAAACTGTCACAACTTACTAATAGATGTCAAAATTTATTGTTTGAGGTACCATTGGACGCGTCATTGTAAGACGCGTTGAGCGCACTTATACACGGGTTAAGAAATTCAAACATTGAATTTTGGTGAATTATTTTAGTTATTTCTTCCGGTATATTTCGGTAAAGCTGCGCCGCAATGCCAAGAAACACCCGTCGAGTCCGGCTAATTAATCTCATGAGGCGACTTGTGCGGGGCTTGTCAATATTTGTCCGTCAATTCACAATTCCCACTGTTTTACACGGCCAATTCCCGGCGTATGCCACGCGTGGGGTGAGTGTGGTGGCATAGGAAGCACATACCCCAAGCTTTCCAAAGTTCAAGCACCACCGTCAACGTGATGCGGCCCGAACGGCCAAGCCGGACCTCGCCCCTCGTCAATGCCAATCGCCCTCGCCCATTTAAACAGTGCACTGTCTAACAAGAGTTGCATCATGCGGGATTTTACTTGTGTTTTCATATAAGTCACCCATGCTTGCGGCGTGAACTTCCATGCTTCATTCACACACCCGCAAACCAAGCCCCGTGCATTCAATACGGCATCCACGCCTCCAAACCCCTTCCGTAAGTAGGAAAATAGGGTTCTGTGCCTCAGTGAGCAATACGGAGCATGATGTTAGCGCTTGATCAGTGCCCGCGTTTGGTGGCAAGAACGACGTGTGCATTTTAAATAATTTCATGGAAGCTTTGGGCTTAATTCGACAAACGCGTCCGAAAGCACACGCTTTAAGCTCGCAACTAGCCATACCGAATGGCGGTTACTTGCTTGCTTCTCGGCGCTGCCGTGGTTGGATGGTGCATGGGTGCCGTCGTGCTTGACGTGGTGAGAGGCGCACGTGTTCTCGACTACCTTATGCATACCACAATGCATATCTTGACTTTTGTGGAGGGGTGTGCAATGTCAAGATCAATCTGCCAATAATAATAATGATAATTTTGAGTATGTCCCCTCACCGCTTGCTTTTCCACCGCTTTTTTCTTGTAAGAATCAAAACGATATTCCCCTTATTACCGTCTGCCGCCTCTCCTCCGGAGTCTCCGGCTGCGCTGGCCCCGCGTGTGACTTGCTTACAAGTTTTGACTCCCGATGCTCTCACCCACCCAAGTGGCACGAAGGGACACATATAACGTGGCATATCGCGCATTTTTTGCTCGTGCTTTCCTCGATTTTTAGGCCTTCTTGGTCCGCCCTAGATTATATGCGGGTTGTTTCCTAAACCGCCCGTGGGGCTTTGTCTATGTTTTTTGCGTCGCATGAGTCCAACTAGCTTCCGCGTTCCCTGTGGTTGCTAATTGATGGCGGCACATCGGGTGCTCGGCCTCACGCATGGCCACGCTTCTTATGTCCGGAAGTGTCTCCGATGCAACGAGTCCCCCAGTGATCACCGTGGCTATGACTCCTCCTCTACCTCCTCGTCCGCTTCCATGTCCGGGGAGCGGACGCCGATAATCATGCTTATGGACCATACCCCCCGTTGTCCTTACCCACATTATGTTATCCGACTTCATTATTTATCCCATTGTTTGTGTTTTCGAGGAGTTATTCATGGCTGAGGCGGGAGCAATTACGGGGAGGGAGTTGCGTTTGGAGGTTCGCCGAATCCGGTCTAGGGTCTCCACAGATCGCCATGTCAAGTGGTTGGATTTTGCGGCTCAGCATAAGAACTTTTTGTAGATGTTACGGTCACTAGAGTGCGTGCACGAATTCCGATGTTCCGGCTGTGTGGGCTTTGCTTCCGCTCCTTGGCAGTCTTACGATGGGGGTTCAACAAGCTAAGTTTGATGTCCACCTCCTCACTTCGTCACCCCTTGGCACGCCTGCCATTCAATATGTTCAACACTTTTACCCCTTCGCTCTTGAGGACGGGGGTCGATTGGCTCCAATGGCGGTTGTGCTTGTGGATTGCTTGACCATCATGATGGCAGTTCGACGTTTCCAAAGCTTGGGTGCGGCGGACTCTCGATCTTTGCGGTCTAGCAGTTGTGCTCGTATGACAAAGTTTGTATGGCGGTCTACAACTCTACATATGTCCCCTTCCTTCGATTTCTTAGAGATGTACGTTGTGAGTTTATGTAACGCCATTTTTGTGGTTCTCCATGGCACGATTGGTTCCTATCTTCGTGATGCCTTGCAAGAGGGTGGTGCAGGCGTGCAACTAGTAATGCATGCCTCCGTGCTCCGAAGGCTCACGGAGCTTTCTTTTCTTTTCTTTTCTTTTCTTTTCTTTTCTTTTCTTTTCTTTTCTTTTCTTTTCTTTTCTTTTCTTTTCTTTTCTTTTCTTTTCTTTTCTTTTCTTTTCTTTTCTTTTCTTTTCTTTTCTTTTCTTTTCTTTTCTTTTCTTTTCTTTTCAAATTAGTTTAATCAAAAGTACCATTCTTATATGAAACCATTCTTTCTACTCATTATGCACTCAATCGCAGGTGCACAAAAAATGTCATCTGCATGATCATCAAGAACAACAACAACAACATTATGTTTAAGTCGCGCGCGCGCGTGTGCGTGTGTGAGTGTGTGTGTATGTGATAGTGCGTGCGTATGTGTGTGACCGTATGTACTGCGGTCCGAGCCGCGTACCGGCCTAATTGGAATACAAGAAAGCGCGCGGAACACGGCTCGTGATATTTCTGTCCCGCGAGCCGTGTACCGGCCGAGCCGTGTTCCTACGAGCCGTGCACTTTTTTCTGATCGGAATTTAGGCTGGTGTTTTTCCCTAGGATACAGTTACAAGATAGAGGAACAAGATGAGCACGGACAGGGAAGTGGGAGGGGAAACAAAAGGGCAAGAGCTGATGTTTTTTCCTCCTTCCTTTTTTGTTTGGTGGTCTCCACTGCTTTCTCTTGTAAAGAAATTCTTGTTATTTTGGCAACCGTTATTCTTAATTTGATTTTTAGCCCACGGGTAAACGACAGATAATATGGAAATCGATACAAAGTTGATGTACAACAATGTCAGACACAATGGTTACTTACGAAAAATAAGATAATATCTTTCGGAGCCTGGTTTCGATCCAGGGACCTGAGGGTTATGGGCCCTCCACGCTTCCACTGCGCCACTCCGAATTGTTACTACATTGAATTTAATTATATTTTAGTAGCACTAAATTCAGTTCAACCATTCAGCCCCTGAAGTATGTTCAGCTTGAACTGATGCCTTTACTCGAGCCTGAAGTGCGCATGAAGTGTGCTTGAGTGCCTCCGAAATGCTGTTTTTTTGCAGATGTATAGAGTAGGGGCATCTGACCACATAGCTGCACATAGGATGAGCGAAAAGTAAATGATGATTTTAACAAATATGATATACTCGTCGAGTACTACGTATACAACTATATGAAATAGTAGTTTTGTCGCAATAATATGTAGCTACTATAGGAGTCGGCTGTGCTTATGGCTAGCCTTTCAGAAGTGAGGCAATATATGTTGCTAGTACAGAAAAAAGAAAGCGCACACGCGCGCGTGCGCTAGTGCGGTGGTTGTGTATGTGTGTGTGTGTGTGTGTGTGTGTATGTGTGTGTGTGTGTGTGTGTGTGTGTGTGTGTACGTGTGTATGTGTGTGTGTGTGTGTGTGTGTTACATACTACCCATGCAACTACACAAAATAGCAGTTCTGTCGCATTACTATGTAACTACTATGTAAGTCAGCTTTGCTTGTAGCAGTTCTTTCGCATTAATATGTAGCTATTATAGAAGTCAGCTCTGCTTATAGTTAGCCTTTCAGAAGTGATGTACCGGTACTGTACTAGCGCCCAAGTACAATGGCGATCGCCGATTTAGCGTTGGGAGTGATATATGTTGGTGTTATAGAAAAAAGAAAGCGCGCCCGCGCGCGCGCTCATGTAGTGGTGGTAATGGTAATGGTGGTGGTGGAGGTGTGTGTGTGTGTGTGTGTGTGTGTGTGTGTGTGTGTGTGTGTGTGTGTGTGTGTGTGTGTGTGTGTGTGTGTGTGTGGCGCATTATGATTATTGTCTCATTCTGTACGGGAATAATGTTAAAATAGTTTATATTGTACCGTCGATTTGCTGCACAGTCACAAGTCCGGGGCGGCGTGGTACATATTCGCGGCTTTTATATAGGCATTGACAATAGCATTGTAGCATATTATGAAGTGTAGTGTCAGCACGTCAGAAATAGACCCTGGCTCCCACTTACGGTGCAAAACTCACCAGAAATTTCCTTATTTGAGACTTGCCAATAATGCAAGATATGGTGCGGTTAAAATCGGGTATTTCTAGGAAAAGATTCAGGAGAATGGGCCCTAGATGCCGCTCATCCTGCTAGAAGCCGAGTGGTCCCACAACACTTCGGATGTTGTAATCTTTGCGGTCTAGCAGTTATGCTCGTATGACAAAGTTTGTATGGCGGTCTACATATGTCCCCTTCCTTCGATTTCTTAAAGATGTACGTTGTGAGTTTATGTAACGCCATTTTTGTGGTTCTGCATGGCACGATTGATTCCTATCTTCCTGATGCCTTGCAAGAGGGTGGTGCAGCCAGTGATGCATGCCTCCGTGCTCCGAAGGCTCACGGAGCTTTCTTTTTCTTGTCGTTTCTTTTCCTTCCTTTTCCTTTTTTACACTTTTTTGCTGTTGGATTCCACTTCTTTATTTTCATTGCAATATAAATCAATTATCATCTGCCACCAATCTTTCATGTCGGGGAAACCCCTTGATGGTATGCGCATTTACATTACCGCTGCTATGCGTTTATTACGTATTCTATTTCAGATTCTTGTCGGGTTCTAAGAGTGACAATAGAAGGGCTCTGCTTTATCCAAGACTACAAGAGCATTGTATTATGTCGATATACCATCATGAACATTATGGTGAATTTTTACATGTGAAACATACTCGTAGATGTAACGCATAAGCATGTCTAAACATTGTTTCCCTCTTCCCGACACATAGTGATTCAGATACAAGAACAAATGGCATGTAGTTAAAACTTGATAAATTTGACGACGATGCAACATTGCACAATGTAATAATACTATATACATGATTGGATGTGAAAAAATAATTACCGAAAATTGTACGAGCACGGTACTCGGTCCCTTGATGCCTTGCACTCGCTCGTACCCCTTTCCGCGTTTGCCACGGATATCTTTCCAAAGATGCAAGTTGACATACGTGAGAGCGTCAACTTGCTTTGCCTCGCCAACCTCACTCCCACATTTTCTTACCGCGCTCGGCCGAAGTGTAGGCGTTTCGCATCTCGTCTCGGCCACGGCGCCCTAGCGCTTTTTGCTTCGAACCCACCTACAATGGGCCGCATGGGCGAGCTCCATTACAAGTTCCCCGAGCATTACGACGCCATCTTCCGCGTCGCGGTCTGTCGCATCTTCGGTCTACCATCATCCCGCATCCTTTCCATTCTTCGGTCACTCATTGCTTGTGCTTCTTGCCATCTCTGGGTTCAAGCTATGCGGGGTTCGGCGGGTGTTAACATGTCGGATGACACGTGGCTCCATGCTTTTGATGGCCATTTGTCTCGATGCGGCGGCGATGCTTCGGTCCAAACCGCTCATTCTTGGTTCGTGGCGGCTCATGCGGAAATCATCTCCGAGGTTCGTGACGCACTCGGGGATTGGCGTCGAGGATCTCACGGACACACCGATGTTAGTTCAACTCCCCAACGGCAACGACGGCCTCCTTGCGAACGTGGGTGTCTTGCACTACCACGACATCTGAAGCTAAAAAATCGCTCGTGATGCCGTGGTTTCCGGTTTGTTAGGCGTCTATAGCCTCCCGTCTCCCGAAGTCGCTAAAATCCGTGCTGAGAAGACCAAGTTTGCGGAGTAGTTGGAGGGGAAGAGGAGTCGCTCCGACATCCGCTTCATTCTCTTTGTGCTCTCGGCGGCCCCGCCACGGCTTTTTTGACACAGCTGGCCATGCAGACATTCGCCTCTAAAAGGATTGATGCATCCGGTCAAATTTGTGGCATCCCGGCGCCGAGAGGTTTTCGTATTCCATGTGACCATGTCGCTCATGCAGACAATGTCTTGCGCGGAATGTACGCCGCCGCGGACGGTGTGGAGGCCGCTTCTTCATCGGTTGGGGTGCATTCTCCTATCACGGTGTTCTTCACCCGCGCCATGGGCCGCAAGCGTCCCCGTGCCTCTTCGCGCGGCGCGTGCGGCGCCGCTTGTCGCCTCCACGTGTTTGGCTTTCAGCGTGGAGTGGGAGTTTCATGTGTTGTCTTTTGTTTTCTCTGCTAGTTTTGTGCACAATGTTGTGCTTCCCTTTGCCCTAGCTTAGATTACGTTACCCTCTTGGCACTCTTGCCCTTTTGGTTTACCCCTTTTCCTATGTCCACGTTCCTATGGTGTAATTGACACATATCATATTGGATGTGAATCGCGCGGGATGATGAAGCAAAAAGGGTGGCGAGAAAGCAGCTAGGATGAAGAAGTTAACGAGCTCGTTGATGCTGGTATGCATCCGTCCCGCGGGATAGACATCAACGGCGAAGGCGGAGAAGTGCATGAGCGAGGGGAGGTGATCGACGAACCGAGTATGTAGTGTAATCGCTTACCGACCATGCCTCATTCGACGACGCAATTGGGGCGAGCCATAGTCACACCATTCGGGGGTAGTATCGATCTCCAAGGCGTTTG
>JAPMLY010001751.1:50000-62500 GCA_026401115.1 Tetraselmis chui
CCCTACCAAGAATGTCTATTTACTCGAAAAGTATCTGGCACTTTGGGTTACAGGTTCATCGTTTACAATTTACGAGCGAGGTTAGGATATTTTTAAGGTGTGGACGGCACTCTGCACGGCAAACGTGCTGATATTGTTTATGACTGCCATGAGCAGAAAAGGTGGTATCTGTGCAACAGGAAGTATCCCCTTGTTTGCCTCCCCTGTTTCAGAGACAGACCGTCACCTACGGCAGCAAAAGGCACGTATATGGCCTGATTAAAGCGTGACGGTGTTGATTACATAGCTATGTGGCCCTTCAATCACTCGACCTACAAACAATTTTTTATAGGGCAGTTTAGGGTTTACAGGGCGATGCGTGATGAGGATTAGTGCGCCGTGACGCCTCGCCCTTCGCGGTGTTCGCCTCATATTTCTGAAGACACGGACGAGTAATTGATTATGAACACGCGAGGGCTGTCGCCCTGGCTCAACTGTCTCACCGGCTGGAATTCTTGGAAGCTTTCAGTGAAGTTGCATATATGTTGTTTGAACTTTTTGACAAAGATGGCTATATCAAGAAGCGGAAGTGGTCGTGGACTGGGGTCATCCTACTCTCGCCACTTCGTTCTTTGTGTAAGACTCACCGTAACGAGCTCAGTAATGAGATGCGCATTGCGTTAGGTACACTGTGATTAGCGTAATAACGAGGCAACGCGCGTCATTGTGCCCTCTGGCTATTGGAGCTGGTCTCTCTGGCTATTTACATTCAGCGCGTTGCGAAGATGGAACAGCGCCACAGCATCACAGATTGCGAACCAGAATTTCGCCAACCTTCTCTTGTTCTTTTTGGTGCGGGTATGTCGCGGGTATCCTACAGATATCTGCCGTTATCCGGTTCATATTTTTCACCTCAGCGCAAGTCATTAGGGTTGCCAGCAGAGTGTAGCAGGTGCTGCTGGTTCGAATGTGGAGAATCTGCACCGTCATATTTTAGGAGGGTTTGTTGTGGTGCAGAGGGCATCGTTGCATTGACGGCCCCTTCATTTAGACGCGGATGCAGTTCGCCGTGTTATTGGATGGACTGGCAATTGTTATGATTCAACACGAGCCGTATTGATGATGGTCCCTCGCTGTGCCGCGTCTCTGTTATACCACACAGAGTGGTCCCACCGGAATGCGAAGCTGGAGCAGAAGCTGAGCAGGCTGGGAGCGGAGCTGGACTCGCTGCGAGTGGTGGAGGAGTCTCCCGTTGACGCCAGCGGCTCCCACAGCGCCGACAACGTTCTATAACGCTGTGCGGAAGACGAATGAAAAGTAAAATAGTATTTCTGTAAACAATGTAAAGTGATATCATCCACCACTGCCCACTCTCACCCACAAACAAATAGCACGCGTTCCCACACACTGTCCAAAGGAAGCATATTTCTGTGGCCATGCTGTATGTTTTGCCGTGACAATGCAATTTGAGAACTGATTGATTGATTATTCCATAACGTGACACCTTTGCAACTGGGAAAACACCGAAAGGTACTGATGGGGCCTCCAGCCTTTGCGTGTGCCCTAATTTGTTACATCGGTGTACCAATACCACATAAAACAAATTGAGAGGAAGAAAGACATGTCATGGAAATTAACCAAAAAACAAGAGGCGGGTTAGTGTGTGTATGCGTGCAGAATAGCCCATCCCCTGTTCCATGCAGAGCGCGCAGTGCATTTATGACCTCCTCCACCTGTGTGTATATGTTCTCTTGCGGCCCTGAGACATTGCAGCAAGACACGTATCCTCCTCTCCTATCATGTTACATAGAGGTGATACTCATGCGAGGGAGAACGGACCGCGTATCCCTACACGAGCAACACTTCCAAATACAACCTGAATCCAATTGGGCTAATACGGAGTTCAGGGGCCGCGTATCTGACAAGTGGCACCCACGAGATGGGGTGGAGGTGGCGAATAAGCGCGCGAGGGCACGACCACACCTTCTCTCCTCTCATACCTGCCGTGATACAAACTTCTCCGTGACTGACATATCTACGCCCACATGCGCTGCTCCCCTCTTCACTCCATGGAGCGCTTGCAGGCCTGCATGGCATCAAAATACTGCTGGCACGTGCCCATGTCGCCAAAGTTGTTGGACATGCACTCGGAGAACGTCTTGGCCTGTGCGGCGCAGGGTCCTTCGGTAGGCATTGACTGCTGATGCTGTGCGGGTTCGGGAGCCGCAGCGGGCGCATGCCCGCCTCCACCGCCCATCACAGAGTCAACAGCCTTGTGGGCCAATGCGCTGCCGGTTCCAAGTGCCATACCCTGTGCGACCATGCCACCAAGCCCGGCCAACATGCCACCACCGCCGCTGGGAGCAGGGGCAGGAGGGTGGGAGTGAGGGGAGGCGGCAGGAGGGGGAGGGGGAGGAGGGGCAGCGGCATGGGTGCTGTGCTGTCTGGTCTGCTGCTGCTGAGGCGCCGCCGGGGGTGCCCGAGCAGCGGGGCGAGGCGCAGGGGCTGCATCACAGCACAAAGCACAGGTATTAGCCAAGATACATATTTCAATAAAATACATACACAACTTAAATACCACGAGGCACCTAAGAAATATCTTTTACTCCTGAGAGACTGCTTGCAAAGCATCGACGTGGGCTCATGGACAGCAACACAACAGATTAACAGACAGCGGAACTTTCGCAGAAATTGAACACACACATACTAATCACCCAAAACAGATATCCTGCAAAAATAGTTTTAAAAGATTTTTATTCTTTTTTCACAAAAACCAGAAACTGCTGAGCCGGAGAGAGAGAGAGCCTGCGTCGCGTCGCCTTCGGTACTTTAAGGGCGACGCAAAATACTCGTGACAGCCAAAGCGCAAACCATGTGTTTTATATGGCCTTGTCTGAAGTGGTGCAGATGTTGCAGCTGGAGGGAAGGAGGGAGGCCAAGGCGATTCGGAGGGTTTTCGGAAATGTAGACAAATAAAACCTGCCCATTTATTTGGGTTCCACGTCGCGCGAAGGAACGCAGCACGGAAAGGGAAAGGGTCCAGCACTTCCAGACTTATAAACAACAACGACAGTGAGAATAATGCAGAGTGGGTGGTAAAAGAAGTAAGGTTCAATATAGAGCTTTAAACGGGGCGGGTGTAGTGCGGGGTAGAGCTAATAGAAGGTCGCGGTGCTGGTGAGAACGTGAAGTACTGAACTACTACTACGCAAGTACGGAGACGCTGTGTCCGCCGCCACCACAGCCGGGGGATTTTCAAAGCAGGAATACAAAGGGCAAGGAAACAGACAGTGGGAGCTCACCTGAGCGACGACGAGGCATGGTTGCTGGGTAACTGAGAAACGGTACGAAGCGCAAGATGACCTTGGGCGGAGGATCTGTATCTTCAAGAACAGGTTGAGAGCAGCGATAGGTCCTCTGAGGGGCGCGCGGGTTTGGGCCCTTCTGAATAGCGGTGCTAGTGAAGAGTGGAAGACTCGAGGCGGAGAAATGGACAGCAATTATGGTGTACGGGTAGCCAGACAGGGCACTATTTATGGACAAAAAACACACACACATGCGCACACGAGGCAAGAACGTACACAGTACGTGGAAGACGACATGGTCGAGCTGATGTACGATGAGCAGTACTCAGCCAGTTCTGGGCGCGTCCAGATATCTGGTGTGATGGATGATCCGCGGCTGGAATAATAAACCGAAGGATCTAGAACTACAGGTAGGATCGTACCCGTACCATGCCCGTACTACAGACGACCAGAACGTCTCCCTGGTAGTTGTAGCTTAATTACAAAGCGACTCCGGTCGATATTCGGTAATCGAGACCGGCTAGCGCGTTAGCCGGCTTGGTGTATACCCGTAGTAAAGTAAAAGTTCCCTAATAAAAAGAAAAAGGAGTGGAAACCACCAACCAAAGAGGAAAAGATACGGAGGAAAAAACTCCACAGGCGTATCCGCATATAATACATACATGTATATGTACTTACTATAGTTGTATTGTTGCTTTGAAAACGTGAAGGTTTCTGCGTGCAATAGATGAAAGGAGTACAAACTGGTGTTGTATTGCGCACTGAAACGGAGCGACATAAAATGCAAGTTTTCTAGGCGCGTAGCACCATGCCTTAAGACAATGACCTGTAGTCGGTCGCCATTCTCTCTTGAGTAACATTGATTGGCAATCTTGCCACCCCCCGTTTTCAAGGCCACTCACGCCATGATTGCTTTGTCTAACGATTTTGTTGCCCCTATGCGGCCGCACCACATGTGCTACTCGCCTCGTACCCGTCGGTGTTTTTTAAAGTCGTGGACTGGGGCCATTTCCGTACGTTCGATTGCGGGCGGCGGCTATTTGGGTTGCAACGCCGTCTCTCACCTCAGTGGGTGGGCGCTTTAATATTGGACGCGGTAATGCCGTGCGTCTCATGGTACCTCCGTGAGGTCATCATAGTCCATCACTGCGTTTGATTAGGAGGCTGCACGGCTTATAGGTGTCGGTGCTGCTCCACCGCACAACCGTTAAATCCCGGTACGGGCGTTTCCGTTACGGGCCGCGGCATAGGAACTCATAATGATTAGTCTGAATTTACTGGTTACATAGTACATTCATTTGAATATCTCTTGTTGAGCGGTGTTTAGCTACACACTCCTAATGTAACCCTTGCTAGTGAGAGCGTTACACTCTTGATCCAGCGGTCGCTTTTGGGTTCTTATACGGCGTTGCTACTAACCGCAAATATAGACGCCCGGTGCTCGCGGACGGGCCGCATTACTTCGACGAAGCGGGCGTCATGTGTTTCTTGGCGTCTATAGACGCGGGCTTAAGGCCATACACGCCTCGTTGGGCATCTCGTGCCCAAATTGACTATTTTCTGCTGCGTTGTCATCCATGCACACCGTCTCGCAAGACGGTCGGACGTGCTTGGCCCGTAGGGTTCTAGCGCGGCCGCAATTTCGCGCGACTCGGAAATAATCCCCACTTCCGCCGTACGGCGCACTACATCCCCGCTTAGTGGTAATGAGTCAGTGTTGTCACATGCATATGGGTGGTTTGGCACTCCTACCATGCGTTGTGCAATACTGTGAATGTAGTATAATCCTAGCACTTGCGTTGCCCAAATATGATTCTTTTTTCTGAAATCACGGATCTAATGGCTGGGTCGAGCACGAGAAGGCACGTCCAACAGCTTATGCGTTCATATGCTCAACACAGGTGGCGCGGGGCCGCTCGATGGTGACGGTAGGCGTGAGGTTGTAGGCTTTGGGGAGCTAGAAGAACCAAGATGGTCGCACGCGAATGTTGCACTTCAATATTGGTGGCGGTAGCTTCCCGATAGCATTTCGTGTATGTGGCAACGTGAAATTGTAGCATGGGTGTATGATGAAATAAGCGTAGTTTCCGTTGTTGTATGCGGGCTCCATCCCTCCGTGCTGATGATATGGTGATCGGGTTAACATCTGCCCCGTTGTAGTCCACCCTCTTTTGTAGCATTCTGATATGGACGTACGTTTGAACGTACGCGCTTCCCGAAGTAGTTTGAGTGAGCTTGGCGCACTCGGGTAGTGTTATGCGCCACTTGCATACATGCCAACCATATATTACTTTGAATTGGTGGATGGCACTTGGATTTATAGATAATTATTTTATATCCGCTCTCGTACAACCATACAACTTTTTTTATGTTTGCGATTGCGACTTTCGTAATGGGCGAGTCAGCGTAAAATAAGTGGCACGTAAAGGACATTTGTATGAGCGTTGTGCTTGCGGATGACATGAATCTATGGTGACTGCGACCCAAAGCTTTCAATGGTCAGGTTGAAAATGCGTACTATGCGGCCACTCAAAGGTCGTCTAAGATTTTAACTAGTGACTTAATAGACGGAGGATGATGTACGGTTAATGTGCCTTCCGAAGCAATTTGGTGATTAAAGCAATTCTCCGCGCTCATGGGAGATTAAAGAGGATAATTCTCAACAATTGCTTAGTCTCCGGTGCCGGTGCGTACTGCATGTGTTGCCATTAACTCTTATTGATGTCGCCCCAACCCATTCATCTGTTCGAATGGATATTTTAGGTATGCCGTGCGTTCAAATGAGGTCAATATGTGAGCTCCGCGACCGAGCGACACTCATAGCATATTGCATTTCATACATTTTATGTCATGCTTCTCACATGTCGGATAACGATTGTACACTTGCACGAAGACAGGGACGGATTAGCCGCCCGCTTTTGTTTCGCTTTATTGGGTCTTTGCTTGGGGCCATTTGCGGAAGTGTTGCCCCAACATGGTTGCTTTGAAAGAGTGTTTCTCTCCCGCCGTGACGGCACTTATTACGGTTTTTTTCCTCATACATATGGACATGTATCTTTGGGGCGTGCCCCACTTTCACGGTTGTCGCTTCCCCACGGCGTTACTTTATATGTCGCGCTGTGTGTGTGTGTGTGTGTGTGTGTGTGTGTGTGTGTGTGTGTGTGTGTGTGTGTGTGTGTGTGTGTGTGTGTGTGTGTGTGTGTGCTCGTCATATTTGCAACATATATGAATAGTCAGGCCCACCGCACGTGGCGGCATGTGCAATTTTGCGACCATGTTTTCGTCATGTAATTATTGCGGACGAGGCTTGTGGTTTTGGTACTTACTCTTCAAATTGAATGAATGCAACAAATGAATGTAGTTAGGCCCAACGCTCGTGATGACATGTGAGCTTGGGCTTGGAAGACTCAGGCTATATCATCCGGAAATTCTGCGACCCAGTTTTTTCCTGTGCAATTATTACGTATGCGGCCAGTGGTTATTTTGCGTACTCTTGTTGTTCGCGGCACATGAATGGAGTCGGGCCCACTGCTTGTGGTGACATGTGAGCATAGGCTTGGATGAGACTTTATCATACGGAAATTCTGCGGCCCAGATTTCCATGTACGATAATTGCGTATGAGGCTAGTGTTTATTGCGGTAACCCTTAATGTGGCATCATTAATGGAGTTAAGCCCATTGTTTGTGGTGACTTGTGCTTGAGCTCATGCTCGGATGGGACGGTATCATTCGGAAATTTTGTTATTTAGATTCCCCGTTGCGATTAATATGTTAGACTCTAGTGGTACACATTTTAACAACCAACATCGCCCACAACGTGCCCCTCTACAGGGCCATAGAGAATCAAACCTATGCTTTGCATGCAGCGCTTACGTATACATTCTGAAAACCTGTCCTTATGTGGCTGCTAAATGTGGTTAGTACGATTACCAATTGGTTGGCTTTGTATCGCATGTTGGACTGTCTCCTTACGCTAGCGCTTGAACATATCGGTAACACTTTGAGTGAGTTGTTCTCTTTATATCTTATATGTTTTCTTGATACATGATAAAGCCAAACCGCAATGTCGCGGCGTCTGAAGAAGCTCCGGGTTAGATGAGACCGTATCAGTTGGTAGGCTTGCGAATCAGGCCACCCCGTGTGGTTAAGCGCCTATGATACGTGCTATAACTCTCTAATTGTGTTGTTTTCTCTACGTGTTCGTGATACATGGTAGAGCCATACCGCTCTGACGCGGCGTCTCAAGAAGCTCCGTATTAGATGAGACCGTATAATATAGTACGCATGCGAACCATGCTACCCCGTGTAGTTAAACGCATGTGAGGCTCCGGGTTCACGTGCCAAGTTTGTGCTAGAATTGACGCATTATTGTTTATCACTTGAATCTTGTCGTTAGCTAGGTAGAGAGCCCACTTGCTACGGTAGTGCACAACAATTAAGTTATTGATTATTGCTGGACCACGGTTATCGGACACGCGCAAATGATACTTTTATGAGACCAACACGCCGAGGCTATCTCGTGTCATGCTATGGTTATACTAGTAAGCTTGTTGCGATATTTACTCTTCACGTTCTGACACACGAATGGAGCGGGGCTCACCTATTATGGCTCCCTCATAGAGCCTCTGCTCTTGTGATACTAGTGAGATGGTTGGTATAGTTAGTCTTCACGTTCCTACACGTAATTGAAGTCAGGCCTACCATATGTGGTCCTCTTAGAGACCTTAAACTTAGCCATAATAATCTCACGGCAAATATACATAGGGGCGGCCCATTCTATGTTTTTCATATGTCGTTTATACCCGCTATTCGCGCGTAAAGAGTTGCTAAGGCCGCATGCGCTAGCCTCGGTGGCCGTCCACGTTCTAATCGTGTAGGCTCTCCTCCTAGACGCGGTAACCGAATCGCACGTTTGCATATCCTTGGTCGCCCTAACGGTTCTATCACAGATGGCGCTAAGAGCGCGTCACTCTTCGCACATGTACAATAAACCCCGTCCCATCTCGTACCTATACTAGACGACAGACAATTAGGACCGTGCTTTTCTTAAGGTGCTTACGGACACCTTCAAAAGAGCTGCCCGAATGCAGCTGCCAAATGTGGCTGATTATGAAGCCAACACGGGTTGTCTTTGTTTCCCCTACGGGTTTGACCCCCAACGAATGGGCGTATATATCTATGGCACTTTTAGTGCATAGTTCTCTCCATGTTCGTGTTGCATGGAAAAGCGAGACCGCTCTAACGCGGCGTCGGAAGAAACTCCTGCTTATATGAGATTGTATCATCCGGTAGGCATGTGACCCATGCTGCCCCGTATATTAAACGCATGTGAGGCTCCGGGCCCTCGTGCCAACTTTAAGTATTTTTTTGTGTGCCATAATTAACGCATTATGTCAAACATATGGTACGGTAGTACACAAGAATTCACACAAACATATGGAATATTGTAGGACCACGAGTGTCCGATTTGCTTAAGCGCTATTGCTATGATGGGCCTGCCTTTGGGCCCTTCCTAGTACACGCACGACAAATTATAAGTATGCGCGTTAGGAGTCGCTTGGATATGTACATAGTGTTTGTACACGACCTTTGGCTCCGCCGATCTTGCTAAGCTCTCGGTTAGTACACTTTGAGCTTACCCATCAAGTGAGTTGTTGTATCGTGCCTGATTGCATGGTGCAATGCACAAAAACGTGTTGTTTTCTGAGTGCAATGGATGTAAGCAATACGAACTTGTGCTGCAATGCGCACTAGAACGGAGCGACAGAAAATGCAGATTTTCTAGGCGCGTAGCACCAGGCCTTAAGGCAACGACATGTGGGTCGGTCGCCATTCTCTCTCGAGTAACGCTGACTGACAATCTTGCCAATCCCCCCCCCCCCCCATTTGGACTTATTCGAGGTTACTAACACTTGGTGATTGGCCCCAATTTTTTACAGACGCGATAGCGCGAACAACAACAACGATACCCTTGTCTTGCAGGTTTGGTGAGGGATCAATGTACGTCCTCCCTTGGAGGTTGCGTCACCACGGCGGAACGCCACACCATATTGACTCTGTGTAACTACAACCCCCTGAAATTTCCCCGGCGATTTAGGACGTGTAGCGTGGTGAGCACGTGCGGAAGTTGAAGAGAAGGGAGACATTGCTAAGAGTACGAGCTGGCTCGAGGGAGGATCAGTCGTACTTGAAGTACTCATATCGAAGTGGCCGGTACTATAGTTGACCATGAGACTGTTAACGACAGTGGGACATTGCTTGCCACCTACATTCCTTCCTTTTCTTTAGCCAATGCCCGTGTTCTGACCATCTCGGTCAGTAGTACACTCTGAGCCTACCCAACAAGTGAGTTATGGTTTCAGTTCCTGCCGCCTGATTGCATGGTGCATGCAGTGCGTAGAAAACTGGGTTCCCTGCCAGTCCCATATCCCGGGGGCGCAAAAAAAAAAAAAAAAAAAACATGCACGCAGTTCTCGTTACAGTACCAGTACACGTAATCTGCACGTACACTACCCGTACGGATCGTCGGCTGCCGCCGATCCAGACACCATAAATCGGCGGTGGTCCACTCCAACCTTCGACAGCACCGTTACATCAGGAGACTCCTCTGGATATGCTGACCACATTTTTTGCGTCGACGGATTTGTAAGTTAACAATGTCCTCTTCATTCATAGGGGCGGTCGTAGCTACAGCGGGTAATGCAGCGACGCCGGCGACAAAATTGAAGGCGAGCCGCTGACGTGGCGTCCGGCCTGCCTGAGCGAACTTCAACACAGCGCCTGCAGTGTACTGACGTTGTAGAGAGCCCCGCTCGGGGGAAATTCTAAGCTTAAATGTATTCGTGCTGGATGCACAGGTTCACAAGTCCGCGCTATGCGTGGTGCCACCGAGGGAGAGCTGGCCGGCGATTCAGAGGCTGCGTTGTTTCAATGACAAGTGAGTGCTAGTTGGACATCATCCTGTAAAGGCCGTCTGCTTTTTTTCCAAGAGTCGGACGGCCATTGGACGTTGGGCCAACACAGCAAGCTGCGCAGTCACTTTCGCCGCGCGCGGCGGTCCTCCCGTCATTCATTTCTGCGCAGGAGCTTCCTTCGATGGATGCCGCACATAAACTTACTTTACCCTTTCTGGGAGGACAGCGACACAAATTTTGAGGAGGCTGCGGAGCTCATCAGCGACGCTCTCGCTGACCTGCCTCCTTTTCAGGTGTCGTCATCATCGTCACGGCGCATTGAGCTCAGTTCACCCACCCACCTCCCCTCGCCTCTCGCCATACTTGTTCCGCCTGCATAGATTCTACGCGTCTGTGCTGAACATCACTCACGCATGCTACAGGTCAGCCTGTCGGAGTTTTCTCACTTCGGGCATAAAAACTACTGCACCCTCTGGTTAAAGCCGCAAGATCCGCAAGGTATGGACACAGACGGCGCGGTTTCATCCAGATTATATATTTAGCCTTCGTATTATTAAGAGTCTCAAAAACATTGTTATCCTAAATTATATATATTATTTTCGCATTATCTGTGTTTTTTCATTCGCGTTGATTATAAAAGTTGAAGCTTTAAAACCGATAGCATTGCTTACAATAATTGTAGATATATACAGTGCTGAATCCGCTTATTTGCTTTAAAGCCTCGATTTAAAGCGGAGTATATTATAATTCATAGAAAGACATCTGCTGACGCTGTGACTATGTTGCCATGGTTTTCCGCACCTGTTCAAATAGTGAGTTGTGGGCGTGAGTCGTGCGTTTTGTGTCAATGGTGCCACGCACTGCGCCACAGCACTCCGGCAGTTGCAGGGGAGCCTGCTGAGAGCGTTTCCGGAGTGTGGGGACCTCAATGCCGACCGCGGCAACGGGGTTGCGGAGTTCCAGCCGCACCTGTCTGTCGCAAATGTTGGTGTGACTGCGGACATGGTGGAGCAACGCAAGCGGGTGAGACGCATGGCCGGACAAACATGCGCGCAAACCGATTGTCGGGGCTTGTTTAAATAAATTTGGTTAAACTGGCCATTGGAATGTGTCAATGCTTATAAACTTTATGAACTGTCATAAATTGTTTTGGAATCAGCGCATGATTTAATGTCAGCAAACCTGCTTCAAACACGATACGGAGGTCAGTGCTGTCTGTGCGTGGATTGCATTCCCCTTAGTCTCCACAATAACCAGTTTTATCTATTTTGTGGCTCAAGATTTTTGCCAGGCAAGGCTCTAATATGTCATTTGTGTTCATTATTCGAAATACAATCAAACGCTAACACATGAAAGCTAGATTTCACACACACACACACACACACACACACACACACACACACACACACACACACACACACACACACACACACACACTCACACACACACACACATACACACACACACACAAACGCGCACACACACACACATACGTGCACATAATTTGATGAATTTGCACACGTCAGACGCACCGTTAATGTGCTCAGGAAATGCTGGCTTTGTGGGAGGGACTGAGCTGGCGCGTGGAGGAGGTCTACCTCATCAGCCGCGACGGCTTTGATGACCCCTTCACCCTCCGCTTCAGAGTACCCCTGGCCTCCGCGGCCCCACCGCAGCAACTGAACCTCCCCTACGTCGCGTCGGTCGGCTGCCAGGTGCTCCCCCCCCCCCTCCCCTGCTGCCCCTCTTCCCTCCTCTTATAGCCCTCAACCTCTCATAATTTCCAAACCCAGAACCCGTACTCCACTTAATCTACCTTTACTTCAGTAGCTCCTCAACAACTCCTCCTCTGTCTAACCTCATACACCTACTCAGGGTGGTGGCGAGGACCTGTGGCCTCTGCACTCTCCCAACGGCGGAGTCTGGAACTTTGCATACGGCGCCAACATAAACAAGGGGAAGGTGGAGGAGGTGAAGACTCCCCACCCTCCTTGTCTCACTCCTCATCACCCCTTCTCACCCCTATAGTTTCCCTTCCATGCCTTTGACTATCTCACCCCCGCTCATCTTTCCATCGTTGACACGTTCTTAGCCCTGAGTACTCCAACAAAGAAATGTGCGAGGTGTTGCTATGCGAAACAAATGACACTGCTGCACCCTGTCGCACAGTCCCGCAGCCTGAGCCCGCTGGAGTCCCTCCCCGCGGTGCTGCCCGATTACCAACTCCGCTTCAACCACCGGGGCGGCTTCGGTAACATTCAGCCCGTTGGCGCTGCCACCGATAGTACGCCCCGCGAAGTGC
>JAPMLY010001751.1:67500-75000 GCA_026401115.1 Tetraselmis chui
ATAGCGGGCTGCCTGACACGTCAATTAGTTAGACTACTACTATACAATGTGTATGAGCCCTGCATTCCAATATGGCAGACTGAAACAATGCATGGCAATTATGCATATTGTAATTTTTTAAATAGATGTCGATTTTGTAGTGCAGTTTTATTACAATATTTACAAGATATCCCTCTTATTCGAATATATCCCTCAATGGTACTCTTTTTATTTTTTTGCGCCCCCGAGATATGGAACTGGAAGGTAACCTCGCACTGGCACACTCTACAAGCGGCGTTTTGCAAGCATGATTGAGAGCAGAAGTTCAAAACAAACCTCAAACTCATCATCGATCATGGTGTCGGGTAGGCGACGCTCGTGTGAGTGCATTACGTACCATTGTACGAGAACCGTGCCGTAATGCGCTAACCCCACATCGAGGCCAGTGTTGGAGTTCCACCAATTAAAACCTTCCAATAACATGCAAACAAACATGAATGCATTCCCGTTAGTGATCAAGAAAGGTCTGCCCTACCCGTCCGGGTGTCGACCCATTCGAGTATTGCGAGAAGTAGCAAGGCCCATCTCACGGAGCAAAACATTTCAGGAGTGCGATACATGAGCTCCATAGAAGCTATATGAGGGAGGGCTTGGCGGCATAAGTGGAAAAATCTCCCATTTCCTACAAAATGATTGTCGCCATGAAGGGAAGGGGGGACACCGCCTAAAAGTAAAGCATTTATATCTGCGGGGGAGGGAGCTAACTGATGTACAAAACCACTAAACTCTGGGGCTAAAGTCCCAAAATTACGACAGTGGCACTCCCAACGTGGGCATTCACGCAGGATATGTTCTATAGATTCAGGCACATCCCCGCCGCATGCATGGCAATGATGGAGAAAACGGTATGGCATGGCATGAATGCTCGGTAGACGACGGGTTGTGGGAATTACACGCGTACCAAATTGAATCATAATGTGCAACCATGCGACGGCCCCCGCGGGAATTGCACTCGCAACCCTTCCCCTCCACTACTTCGCCGCAACCCCCGGTACCATAGATAGAGCCCGCTATGTACGCCCTCTTACTTCCCCTCTAAAATATCGCACACTTCGCGGTGCAACCGCTCCGCCGTCTTCGTGTCTCGGTGCTCCTCGCCCAGCGCTCGTCTGCGCCCCTCCTTCAACTCACGGTACAGCGGCTCCGCTTTTGCGTATTCGCTGTTAGTGTCGTATAGGTCGGCGAGGCCGAATAGCGTCCCGAGCGTGTGAGGGTGCGTTGGCCCCAAAACCGCCTTTCGGCCCTGTAAAGCTTGTAAGTACAACGGCTCCGCGCGTAAGAAGTCGCTTTTGCCGTCGTACAAACTCGCAAGATGACTCACACAAGCCAACGTGTGCGGGTGGTTCACGCCAAGCGTCGACTTGCTCCCCTCCAAGGCCCGCAGCATCAGCGGCTCAGCCTTATCGTGCTCGCCTTGCTTGAAGTACACCCCCGCTAGGTTGTTCATCAAGCCCAACGTGTCCACGTGGCTCTCGCCCAGCGTGGCAGTACTCGCATCTAAAGCCTCTAAGTACAGCGTTTCAGCGGCCTCGTACTGCCGCTGCGTCTTGTACAGGCCTGCGAGGTTATTCATTGACGTTACCGTGTCATAGTGGCCCGCCCCCAACGACGCCCGCCGCATCTCCAGCGCGTGCTTCAGCAACGGCTCCGCATCCGCGTAGTCCCCCTGATCCTTTAGCATCATCGCGAGGTCGTTAATCAATCCCAATGTGTCTGGGTGGCTCTCTCCCAGCGCTCGCTTCCGCCCCTTCAGCGCTTGCCGGTACAACGGTTCCGCTCGCCCGTACTCTCCGTCCTTGTAATACAGCTCCGCTAAAGTACTAACACTCAACAAAGTGTCCGGATGCAGCTCGCCCAGCGCCGCCCTCCGTCCCTCCACCGCCTCCAACAACAAAGGCTCCGCGCGCGAATACGCACCCTGACACACGAGCATAACCGCCAACTCGTGGAGGCAGCTCAACGTGTCGGGGTGCGTAGAGCCCAGTGTCGCCCGCCGTCCGTCTAGTGCCTTAATGTACAACGGCTCCGCGCGAGCGAAATCTCGCTGTACGTCGTACAACGCCGCGAGGTTCGCGACAGTGCTCAACGTAGTCGAGTGCTCTTCCCCTAGCGTCGCCGTATGAGCTTGACGCGCCTGTTGGTACAGCGGCTCGGCGCGAGAGTAGTCGTGCTGTGCAATATACAGTCGAGTTAATTTGTTTACGGCGCGCAGTGTCGCGGCGTCCGTCGGGCCTGAGGTCGCCATACGGCCGTCCAGCGCTTGTCGATACAACGGCTCGGTTCGCGCGTAGTCCCGCTGCGACATGAACAGCGTCGCGAGACAGTCGGCGGAGGACAGCGTGTCGGGGTGATTCTCGCCCAGTAGCCCACGACGCCCCGCCAATGCATCGCTAAGTAGCGGTTCCGCCCTTGACACCTCGCCCCCCCGTCGCAGAACCTCCCCCGCACAGGCAACCAACTCCAGCTGCCCCGCTGTGTCCTTCTCTAAAAGCTTCGGCATTGATGCGACCGCCGACCACAGTGCTGATCTCAGCGACGAGTTGAATCCCGTCGCGCCACCCTCGCCCGCCTCGACGTCCTTCAATATCGCCACTTTGTCGGACGTCCTTGTACACCTAGACTTTTCAATTCGAATGTCTCGTACCTTCGCCGCCAGAACCTCCACATCCTTTCGAGTAATACAGTACGGAAGCAGCTCCAATTTTTCAGACACCCCTTCGCCTTCCTCAGCCCGAGCCGCCTCGTGTTGCTCGCGAAGGCACCACGACCGCGTGAAGCAATAACCCTGCGGATCCACGACCACTAGCGTCCGTTGCGTTCGCTGTACCGTTGTTACTAGCGTACGCAGGTCAGCCGCTATCTCATTCGGTTTCACATGTTGATTGAGCGCGAAGATATCAATCCATAAAACGGCGTCCGGCTGCGTCGCAAAGTGCTGCGCTACGCACTGTACCAACTCCGCAAACGGGCGTTGCCATGCGTGCGAGACGAAAAATTTTGGCTTCGAGCTACAGGGGATGAGCTCCACGTAGGCGCAACGCCCACCGCGCTTTGTGTGAGGCCTGACGACCCGCTCTACCACCCGTTTGGTGCTGGCAACGCCCAACTCGCCGCCCAGCGCCGACTCGGCGGCGGGGACGAAAGTTTCCAATAGCCACGACACAGGTACACCGCGGTCGGATATATCCGGGGCCAGGGGATAAAGCTTCGCAGCGCGCTGAATGACAGTAACGACAAGCAGTGAAGCGGTGAGTGGAAGGGAGGAGAGTGAGGGATCTGTACGTATGAATAAGTGTAAGCAATTGCAGGTCAGAGTGCCTTGGTACTTCGTACATGTTTCGTCGTATCGGCGGCCTTCGAAGAACCCTCCTCTGTCGGCTGACTCGTCGGTCCGTCGCGTCCGTGAGCGGAAAGAGCAACACCCATGCTTATAACAACAGATAACGTACGTCGAGAGTTATGTCACTTTGTATCCCGGAGTGGAACGACGGTGGTGGCGGTAGTGTGACAGTGGAAGGTGGGGCGGGCCGGCGGGGTAGTAGTGGCTTGTGCTGGTTGTGAACACTTAAGTACTTTAACGCTGTAGTGCTGTTCAGGATTGCCAGGGCTTTGTCGCGCAGTTCGTTGGCTGCAGCACTACGGCTTAGCGCTTCCAAAGGAATCTTACAGGCAGAGTAGCTGTGTATGGCTAGCTGATCCTGCACAGGCTGACCCTACCTCGACGGAACTGCAGACCTCCCGCGTGATATTAGACGTGGCTGCTTGCATCGCTGGACGCCTGGTGGCGAGCGACATCGCATGTGTTATCAATTCAGGTACCTGTACCGGACGTAGGACGTACGGGTAGGGACAGTAGGGAAGTACGGGTAGGACGCGAGGTATTATGAATACGTTAAATGCAAGGATTGTAATACGGAATTAATAAGAATACATTACGAAATAATGATATATAAACCCCGAATATCGAAAAAATGTTGTACCACCGCTTAAATAAAGGGAATATGAAATGCAATTGATGATGCACAAAAATGGAAGAAGAACAACATGAGCACGGACAGGGAAAAAGGGAGAGGAAACAAAAGGGCAAGAGTGACAAGAGAATCACGGAATCCAAAGCACGGCAAAAGGAAGCACTACATTGTGCACATACCTAGAGGATTGAACTAAGGGCACTCTTAGGCAACGTTGAGAACGCAACACGCGGAGGCGACAATCGGCGCCTCACGCGCCGCTCGAGGAAGCACGGGGATGCTTAATGATGATACAAATGATCAATTAGCACTTATTTCAAATAAGCAGTAGAATCCACCAAGCAGCAAAGAAGGGGGAGATATGGCAAAGAAGCCCGCGGATGAGGGAGGCTAGCGACAAGAGTTGCACCGCCTTCATGCAAGGCACCACGAAGAGAGAAACTGAGCATGCCATGGAGAATCACAAAAGGCGTTGAATGAACTCACGAGGCACGTCCCAAAAGAATCGACGAAAGGGGGCTCATACAAATAATGAATCTTATTAATAACAAGATCGATTGGCGTGTCTTGAAGCCGAAGTATGACTCGGTATCTAATTAAAACTTCCAATCAACACCGTGCATTACCTCTTGATACGGGGCGAGCTTAGTTAATAGCTCATGCCGTATTTGGAGTGTTTTATGCGGGACTATGTCGCAGTCCGAACGATGAGTTACACACTGTTTTTCAAATATACAATGCCATTATGGATGGGTATGTAGGTTTGGGGGCTCTCTCAATCCCAATCTGTTTGGGTCCGAGCAACTCCCAAACGTCGGTTAGGCCCTTCTACAATGGCTTTAAACTCAACCAGTATGAATACAATTAGGCAAGTGTCATCTGACAGTGCCAAGACAACTATCGCGCCCGGCGCGTCGTCGAGGTATGTTATAGAACGAGAGCCAGACTCGCCAATGATATAAATATGGCGCGAGGAAAAAACCGATTTCACTCGGCGCCGCTCACGCTCTTCAGCGCCTCAACGGCAGCCTTGCTCAGGTCCTCGAAGTGATAGTCCGACCCCAGGCTAGAGCCCAGCGACAGAGCGTCGTCATCCAGGTCTTTGCCCGCCAGATTGGCCTCCATTTTACGCAAGACGTGGCGAATCGCCGGATCCATGTCCTCTTCGTCCGTCTCGTCGTCGTCGTCGTCACTTCCGAGTTTCCCGCCAGTATGGTCTCCGGATTTTTTGCCGCCCTTATTTTTGCCGTTGCTAGTAACTCCAGCCCCGACGCTGCTCTCAGACGGTTCCTCCCCGATTCCGTGCGACGGCATGCCTTGCGCCAAGACACTCGCACGTGAAGCTGGTCGAGAAAATTCGTCAGGCTCGCCATTAGATTGCGCTGTGCTCGAGCGCCGACGACGAGCTCCGGAAAGTGGCGACATAGCGCGCATCAGTTCGCTATTCTCATCCTTCAAACTGCCGCGTGCTGGACGTCCGCTGACCTCGCGCGACGGGGGCTGCGACCCAACCATCTGCGAAAGCAAAGGAACATACCAGATAGCCATAGAATTCCTCAGCCTCGCCACCCACAAAACAGATAGTCAAATATGTAACCAAACGCCCGGTTTACAGTCTAACGTCACATTCTTTATAACGAAGCACAAAACAAACAAATGACATAACTCATAATAAATACACGACAAAGGGTTGTATCGGTGAGACGTGAAAAATACTTGAAAACAAAGTGACCAAATACATTGGTCCATCCCTTGGCGGAGTATGCACGTACCGGCGGCACCTCGTCGACGTCGTCAGGGAGGTCTTGGATGGGGGCGGGGCCTGCAATACGGTAAGCCAGCTCGATGTTCTCGCGGTGATTAAAATCCGCGCTTCGACACGCCTCGTCCTCGAGGGTTTTCGCCATCGGGCGGTGTCCCGCCGATACAGCAGCCGCGATGGGCGTCAACCCATACTGTTCCGTCGCCTCGATGTCGGCCCCGAGCCGTACCAGGGCGATGCCTGCCATCACGGAGCCGTGGTAAGCCGCCTCGTGGCACGGTGTTCGCTTGCGGTGGTCTAGAGCGTCCACCTGGTGCCCTGCCTCCACAAGCGCGATGACGGCCTCCGCGTTGTCCTTCTTCGCGGCGACATGCAGCGCCGACTCGGACGCCTTCGACCTCAGAAGCACCGACGCACCTAAAATAACAAAATACATCCACGTCGGTAACGCGTCAGTCTCTCTGTCGACACCCAAAATGAATAAGGCGCTGCTGCCCATCACTAACGAGTCTATGCAGTCATCGGTGGCGCTAATTTATACATGAATATTATGTTTAGCAGAATCACGTCGAGATGACAAGAATAAGTCGACTCACCGGCGTCGACGAGGAGCTTGAGAACGAGGGTGTTACCGCGCTCGGCCGCGACAAACAGAGGGGTGTAGTCTTTGAAGTCGGTCGCATCCACGGGCCAGCCGGCGTCAATCAGCAGCGATGCGCAATCGGGGTCGCCGCCCATCGCCGCAGCGTGGAGCGCCGACCGCCCGTCGCGGTCCACCATGTCCTTCATGTCGCCCATGTCGAGGTCCAGCAGCATCGCGATAATCTCCGCCTGGCCTGCCAGAGCGGCGATGAAAAGAGCATCGCGCCCTTTGTGCGTCCGAGAGTCGAGCGTCACCGGATGAGGCTGCATGTTGGCGCCCGTCTGTGACATAACAAATAAATCAGTACATTGGTTTTGTAAACGGAAAGAATAAACTCGTCAGAAGCCGAACAAACTTAATTCAAATTCGATGGACGCATTGGCCCAGTCGAAACTAGATATTGCGTAGCAGCGACGACATAGGACACTGAGGAGACTTGGGTTCCAGAGGATTCGCTCGTTCGACGTGCCTGTAGAAGGTATTGCAAAGCGTCGGCTTGGCCGCCCATCGCGGCGTAGTGCATCGGGAGCTTTCCATCTTTATCCTCCGCCGCGGGGCTGAGCCCCAGCTCGACGAACGCTCGGCATCCCTTGTCGGACCCACAGTGCGCCATTGCATGGAGCGCAGTCCGGCGATATGCGTCGACGTCGGTGATGGGCGCGCCGTGGCTCACAAACTCGGAAATCAGCTCCTGACCAACGCCACCCCATCACAGGTGAGCCATCACTTGCCTCGCAACATGAACAAACTTATTATCGTATTCATCGTGCCCGTCACATGACACACGCTCCGTCAATGACGGGATACCATTGAGGGACAAATTGAGGCGCGTGGCTGGCTGACTGCAGCAGAATGATAAAACCATATAATTTGCAAATGAAACAACATACTGTTGATACATTTAATCTGACAATGACGTCACAACAAACGACATCTGATATCGATAATCAGCACTGAAGTGCAATTAGTATCACTGCTATTGCGGAGCTATGATGTGATATCAGTACATGCACAATATTGAGCAGATTTAGCGACTGTAATACCAATGACATCCATTATTCTCAATAACACACTTGAGATCATGT
>JAPMLY010001751.1:80000-81077 GCA_026401115.1 Tetraselmis chui
AAAAAGGGAGGGGACTTCGGGTTCTTATCTCCGCGACGCTTTTCAGGAGGGCAGTGCTGGTGCTGTGGCGTGCCTTCCTGTTCCTCGGGCTTAGGTTTTTCCATCTTTTCCTCGTTTTGCTTGGTGGCCTCCACTGCCTTTTTCCTTGTAAGAATTTGTTTTTCATGGAAAAAGGGAGGGAAAACCAAAGGAAAACAAATAAAAGGTAAATGAAGTTGGATTACAAGAAATAAGACACAAGCACGGACATGGAAAAAGGGAGGGGAAATAAAATAGTGACAAGAGGATCACGGAATCCAAAGCACGGCAGCAAACATACTAGACATTGGGCAGAAACCAAGCCGATTAAATTAAGAAACTCCTACTAAACTAGCCTAGGGGCATACACAGTGGACGGGTAGCAATTCTATTGGTTCGAACGTCAAGACAATAGAGCTTGGACGAGTCGTCTCCCTCCCCGTCTCTCGACAATCGCCAGGAAGCCTGCAACACGTTGATAGGTATCGCTGGACGGTATATCTTAGCCTGGGGTAGAAACGAGCAGCAGACTGGTGCCAGGGGCAGCGCTCCGAGGCTGACTGCCGCCTGACTAGAGTGCCTGATCAGCTTAGACGGCCGTATTCGTACTGGTCAATATCTCGCGCGCGCAGCAGCACTTCATACATATTATTTGAACCGACGCCTGACGCTCCCTACCGTCATCGTCTCTTCGACGAACGAGGCAGAGTCAGGGGGTGCGTAGAGGGCGCAGGATGGCAGGGCACGAACTGATGTGGATGGAGGAGGAGGAGGAGGGGGAGGAAGCGTCGAGGGGTGGGGAGGCGGCGCGGGTGCTGCAGGGCGAGGGCGAGGGTGAGACGGCGAAAAGGTTACGCGCCGAATTGGACGCGATGAGGAAAGAACTCTCCGACGTCAGGCGCGACCTCGCCGCCAAGGCACGTCCCCACCAGCTGTCACGCCGAGACCTCTATTAGTCTACTCCTTTCGAATTCGGGGCACGCTCTGGGTCAGAGTTACTCGACGGGCGGGATGAGGAAGCGAAGGGACGGGTCGCACTGCTGAAGTTACGTCGTTCGT
>JAPMLY010001752.1:0-30000 GCA_026401115.1 Tetraselmis chui
CACACACACACACACACACACACACACACACACACACACACACACACACACACACACACACACGCACACGCACTCACACACACACACACACACACACACACACACACACGCACGCAGGCAGACACACACGCACGCAGGCAGGCACACACACACACACACACACACACACACACACACACACACACACACACACACACACACACACGCACGCAGGCAGACACACACGCACGCAGGCAGGCACACACACACACACACACACACACACGCACACACACTCACTCACACACACACACACACACACACGCACGCAGGCACACACACACTCTCACACACACTCACACACACACACACACGCACGCAGGCAGACACACACGCACGCAGGCAGGCACACACACACACACACACACACACTCACACACACACACCCGCACGCAGGCACACACACACACACACACACACACACACACACACACACACACACACACACACACACACACACACACTCACACACATACACACGCAGGCAGGCAGGCACACACAGGCATGCGCACACCACCACCGCCAATATTCCAAATCTCCGATGCACTGAGTTGGAAGAGAGTTTCCATGCTGCTATAGTTCCGACATGATTAAATCTCGGCCGACCCGCCCACCCACCGGAAAGCAATAATGGTGCAACTGATGCGAGAACGTCCGTCTCTGCATGTGTGTAGGTGCGTATGTGTTGGTCGCTGTGAGGTAGGAAAACGGCTCGGGGTGGGAGTGGCAGCTATAGGTGGAAAGCGAGGATGTGGCAGGCGCAGCGAATTACTCCGCTTGCCATTTGATGAGCTGCCCCGTCTTCCCCAAAAAGGTCAGCGCAGCGCGAGCAAACTATGTGCGTTGCACCTTCAAAGGAGGCCCGCCGTTCGCCCTGCACGTGAGGATGAGCCGCAGACGAAAGTTAGAATGGAACAGGCTCTGACTTATTGTCACGGCAAATGTTGACAAAAAGGGAGGCTCGCACGCTTCGACTTTGCAGTTTGGGCACGAAAAGCCCTTCATGGCGTCCACCTGCTTCTTGGAGAGCTCCAAGCAATCGGGGTGGTACCATTCGGAGCACACGTCGCACTCTACCATAAACTTGTCAGGGTTGTAAGGCATCTCGCACTTGCAGTACACAGGCACGCGGTCTGGCTTGAACTGCTTCGTCGCGGGCTGTTCTCAACACACACAGACACGCACAGACACACACACACACACACACACACACACACACACACACACACACGCACATTAGCAAGCCCTTTTGCTCTGCTGCCCTCTCGTAGATCACGCCACCACGGTCACGACTCTATTGTGAGCTCCCTACTATCTTATACCAAGGCTACACGACACCGAGCCGAGACCTGCACAATACACGGCCCTCTCCAAGTCTGCAGAAACAACGGAACCCAGATAGGTGGCTCGACGCCATGCATGCATCCTTACCTTATACGTGAACCGCGCGTAAAAGTCCTCGTCTGTCAGCTCTTCCAATGCTTGGTAGGCCCGTAAGGTGTGCACACTGCATGTGCCGTCTATCGTGCTCACCCCGCACCAGTCCAGATGATCCGAGCTGAACAGCTCGCGCTCTCCATGGAAGACCTTTCGCCCGCCTGTACACTCCTCCGGTCTGTAAAACCACGCCACCTGCACTCGCTTCCCCTCTGACGGATGCTTGTCTATCGCACGGATGCGGCCAATCTGTGGGAGGGGACACAAATGGGGAATGAAGTCCCCGTCTTCCAAAACGCTGCGTGCTGAGATGCATTACCCAATTTAAGCTGGCTACACTCACAAATGGTTTGGCCTCTCCGCTGGAGTTGATGAGAACACAGTCACCACCTGTATAGCACATCCACGAGGCGCTCAATGCAGCACAGCTACGACGAGCAACTCCTGTAGACACGAAGCTCTGCAACTTGGCTTGGTGAGAGCGTGCGAGAGTGACCGCGCAGGGGCACGCAAAAGAGAAAAAACGGGGGGGGAGGGCGAGAAAGAGGGAGAGAAAGCGTGTATACGCGTTCCACTCTGAGTATGTCTGTCTATGTGTAAACATGTGCAAATACGTATGCGTTTGTATGGATGCGTCGTGCGTGTGTGTATATGTGTGTGTGGAGTATAAGTATGTGTCTGTACGTATGTGTGTGCATGTATATGTCTGTGTGTGCGTCTTAGTGTGTGAACCACTGCGTCCGTATACATATAAACACTTCTGCTGCGTGCCTTTGTGTTTTTCTTTGTTTGCGTGTGTGTGTGTGTGTGTGTGTGTGTGTGAGTGAGCTTACGTACGTGTGTGTGTGTGTGTGTGTGTGTGTGAGTGAGCTTACGTACGTGTGTGTGTGAGTGCAAGTGTGTGTGTGTGTGTGTGCAAGTGCGTGCGTATATGTCTGCATCCCTATTTGCGTATATTTATGTGTTTATGTTTGTGTGTACCTGCGTGTGTGTGAGTGCAAGTGTGTTTGTGTGTGTGTGTGTGTGTGTGTGTGTGTGTGTGCAAGTGCGTGCGTATATGTCTGCATCCCTATTTGCGTACATTTATGTGTTTATGTTTGTGTGTACCTGCGTGTGTGTGAGTGTAAGTGTGTGTGTGTGTGTGTGTGTGTGTGTGTGTGTGTGTGTGTGTGTGTGTGTGTGTGTGAACGTGTGTGTGTTTGTGCAAGTGCGTGCGTGTTTGTCTGCATCCACATTTGCGTATATTTATGTGTGTGTGTGTGTGTGTGTGTGTGTGTGTGTGTGTGTGTGTGTGCATCAGTGCGTGCGTGTATGAATGTATTCATGTCCCTATTTTCGTCCCCCTAAGCGTGTGTGCGAGTTTGTGTGTGTGTGTGTGTGTGTGTGTGTGTGTGTGTGTGTGTGTGCGCGCGCGCGCACGTGGGTATGTGTGCCTATGCATTTGGGTGTGTGCGTTTGTGTCAGTTCGTTCGTATGTGAGCGTAATATGGTATGTGTCCTTATTTACGTGTCCGTGCGTGCGTGTGTGTGTGTGTGTGTGTGTGTGTGTGCAGTTAAGGGGGGGGGGGGGGGGGGGGGGGGGCGCTCACAGTGAAACGTGTGTCCGTCCACAACAATGCTTTTGAGCTTCGCGGCTGATGATCCTTTCGCTCTTTTGGACATGTTATTGCCTCTCCCCGTCCGCCCGGGATGACCTGCCTGCCCGCTATGATCTCGCGCCGCCTACCGCAGACAAGTCGCTCACATTAGCGCGCCGCCACTTTTAGTGATAGGTCACGCGACCACGGCAGTACACCCCAGCGCGACTTCCCTCTGCCTCGCACCGGCTGAAGGGGCTCAGTTCGGAACGCAGGAACTAAGTCATTGTGTTAACCTAGCTGTACCCGAACCTGGGGTACATGCTCCACAAACGATACGCTGAAAGCACATACGGCGAAAAAGCAATAGTAGACAAGAACTGGCATTAGCGACTAAATAGAGAAGAAAGCAATACATGGGCAAGCAACGTTGCCGGCGGAGCGACCAGCGTAAGTAATTCCGCAGATAAGGGAAGGGAAACGGCGCGCGCTTTTGGCGCCACTTGTAGAAGTCCACCGCACGAATCACGCAGCTCGCGACGAGTCATTCAGCTCAGAAAGGCATACGAAAGGTCAAGCAGCTCGTACCTGGAATTTCTGGCGGGATGAATCGTCCGGTGTTGAGGCGGCCCTTCACACGGCGTGAGGTCAGCGCGGAGACAAAGATTCGAAATCGTGTAGCTGGAAACTAGCGGCGGGAAGGAAGTATTTACAGGTCGTGTACTGTAACAATTTATTCAAACTCCCGCCGGGTTTTGAAATAATGATACTGTGACAGTGCAAGACCCTGGGCTGCCTCCCGCAAGCAAGCGAGATACCAGGAGCTGTCCCAAATACATGCAAAATAGGCAGGCGTGGTGGTGGAGGGGGGAGGGAGGCGCGGTGGGCGCTGACCGGAAAGAGCGATGTGCGTCGGGGCTCATCGATTTGCAGTGTCATACTAAGTAAGCTGGTGTTAATAGTATATTTGGTACATTGTTTTTACGAGTGCTTTTTGTAATCAAGACCATGTACATACGGGTACTTGCATCGTCGCCAAATCAGCATTTAGCGACTGGCAGTCAGATTATGCCAAAGATAACATCTTGCTTACATTTTGGATACACAGGCACTATCTATAAAACACCTGCTATTCATAGGTGTCATTTCTATTCAGCGCTTAATCAGGGAAGGGTGGCTGGGTGGCTGGGTTGCGCGAGCCGAATGGGCGAGCGCAAAGGCAGAAGGTGCCTACTACCAGCTAGAGGAGCTGCTTTAGAGGTAAAGCCGCTGGGCGTCCGCCGAGCACAATTTACTGCGTTTGTGACGTTGTGTCTCCGCGCCTTGCCTTTGGCGGACTCAACATGGTACGTTAACTAACCGTTAAACCTCAATATTTTACCAATATAACAATTTAGCGACTGGGAGTCAGATTATGCCATCTATAGAGACTGAAGGTCTGCGTAGGCTACTAATCCGGGGGCTTGGCGACTAGCCAGCCGAAGAATAGCCAAGCCGCCGGGGTTTCGCTCATGGTGGGGTCGATGTATTTGCCAGTGACGACGTAATATTAGCGCATAATTCTAGAGATGGGTGGGTGGGTTCGCGCGAGGCCTATATGGGTTGAGCGCGATAGCATAGACGATTGTTGCTCATAGACCGCCCCGGCGTAAGGGTAATTGCGAGGTAGTGCATAACTAGAGATGGCCGTTTATGCATAATTTAAGTTGGTCGATCGCCATCATGCTTTCCAGCAATACAAGACTACAAGGCCGTTGTCCTAGAGGTGTGACGCGCCGCTAAATACGGCCATACTAATAGCATGGGTTACTA
This sequence comes from Tetraselmis chui, assembly GCA_026401115.1. Lineage (NCBI taxonomy): Eukaryota > Viridiplantae > Chlorophyta > Chlorodendrophyceae > Chlorodendrales > Chlorodendraceae > Tetraselmis > Tetraselmis chui. The sequence goes on from JAPMLY010001752.1 coordinate 4,866, forward strand.
TTTCGTACACATTAAAGGTAGGGTTTGTGTGACGAGTACAGTCCTCCAACAATACATTGCATGACATTGTACAGGTACTCGTTACGGATTCCAATTCGTGCTTTTCCATAGGACGGACGTATACTCGTGGGTACGTCGCTACTGCAATATTGTAAGGGTGTTGATGCTACAGTACGACCAGTACCTCCCGGTACGTACAAATATGCATAATTAATCTAACTAGCCAGATGACGCGCCATAACGAGCTCTTCGATGCAGAAGGAGCCGCGTCGTGAAACCCAATGCTAGGTAGGCCGCGTCTCGAGACAGATGACGACGGTTAGACAGCCCTAACGCCTAACACGTAAGCGTAGCTTGCAGGCGTAAGCAATCTTGGCAGAAACCTATTTAAGCCCAGTGCAGTAGAGGGAGGTGACAGAACCATTTTAACAATTCCTTTGTTCACTTACAACATCTACTGCATAAGTACAGCAGTGAAACATCTTTCATCATTGCCTCTCGACAACATCATTTTTCCATCCTGCAACGAAAAAACTAGACAGACAAGAACAGATTTGCTAATACCTCTAGATTTGCTAATAATATGACTATTTACCCGAGGGCACGTTTGCAAGTGATGTAGAGCCAAAGGCTTGCACATCAACTTGAGAGAGCATAGTGGTGTATGTGGCGGGCGTCAACATCGTGAGCGGAAAGGTAGAGAGGAGGCGTGGCGTTGCGGCAAGGCATAGCCGCTATGCTTGAGCGTTTCCTATGCGATTCATTTGTAATAGGCTTAATTGTTTTAAACGTCACGAGCCGGGCCGCGTGGGCGGCGAGCCCGGAGGGGTGCCGCGTGGGTTGTTGAGCCCCGCCATGGCGAGTGCGCCGCTGTTGCACCATGCTCAAATGAGTAGCGCGTAGCATTTCATTAGTGCTTGTCGCCCGCACATGTAGTCGGTGGGCTAGGACAACGTTGTTTGGCGAGTGTTGGAGCCGGAAGGTTGTTGAGGCGTGCTAGTAGTTGTGGGCTGGATAATCATCCTACCGTCACTTATTAACACCGTAATAAATTTCGAAGTACTACCATAGTACTACTGACTAGTAAACATGGATGGGTCGGTGCTCGAAATGAGCACACACCCCAACCGTCTTTGCTCCGGGCTTGGCCACCCGTTGAGCGACATACATGTGGACAAGGATCTTTTGGAATATGTGGAATCCCTCCACCTCTCCCAAACCGAGTCCAGCTCACCCAAGTCAATGGATCCGGGTGCATACTCAAAAGCGCTATTTTCAAAATTTTGAATCCCATTTCCTTGGTGGTTTCCACTGCCATTTCTTGTAAGAATATTACAAATCTTGTCACACTGATAGCTTCCGCGCCACCTCATTCAAACCCGATACGAAATAGAACCAAAGTATTACAAAACCTTGGATCAACACAAATTACAAAAATAAAAACATCCAAAGGCGCACTCTCTAGCACCCCTTTGAGCGTCCGGACATTCCCGTCCACCGACTCCCAAACCCTAGTCAATGGCCTAGTCGCAAGCTACCAACTCGCGTACTCCACTCAAAAATCGAACATAAAAACCGCTCAAACTCCGCTTCCTACTCCCGCACCCGAATGCAATTTCCTCCCTCGTCAATGGCTCCCCCAAACAAACATGCCGTCTCCCGATGCTTCCCACGACCGGACAATAGGAGCCACCCGCCGGACACGGGACACCGCTACGGAGCCGCATACCATGCACTTTGCCTTCACCCCATGCACTGACCGCCCCCGTCACAACATCCCCTCCAACCCCCGTACCCATATCGAGCACAACTAACGACCCCATGCGCTACCCCGCTCTGAGCAAGACCTCGACGGCGGACCAACATCCCTCGCGCGATCGACCCGCTCCCTCGCACAGAAAGACACAACCAAGCTCCCCGCGTCCCCTCCGGATAGCCTCTATAGTTGAAACAGTCACAAGCGCCCTAGCTTTGATAAATTTCTCCCCTCTAAGTGATCTTCCCCCACATCATCCGCCTCCATGCAATACGAAAATCGATAATTTCCCCAAAATATATATGTCAGGTCCGATACCACCAACCGCTATCTTGATCAACGCACCAAAGCCTTGCCCTCTCTCTTACGCTACCATCGTGCCCATGCATCACACTAATTTAGTCATAGTTGCTCCTCGTGTCTGGCATATGGCGACGCCCCGTGCCTTGATCGACCCCACTAGCCCGGAAACGCGAACAGCCGACTACAAGGCGTATATAGACAATTCATGCTCCCCTAGCATGCTACCACCAGCATGCACTAGCACTCAAACCCCCTCAGCCCCACTCACTAACACTGTTCTCGATAGACCTCCTCCTTCTATCCTCCCGCTCTTTTTGTCTCTCGCTCCATTCGCTGCGCCTCTCCGCCATTCCGACATCATGATCAGCCGTCTCGCTCGCTTTCCCCACCCGACATACCCGCCCGAGCTTACTTTACGGTCGACCCATGCGTGCTTCTTTACCCTCTTTCTCTCTCCACTTATCCCGTGTTACACACAGTCAGAACCATCGCCACAGTCGGGACATACGAACGGTCGACGACGATACTCCTCGATTAAAAAGATTCAAATAATAAATAGGGGAATGGAAATTCTGCACATACCACAACCTCTCCCACACAACTCAACTGATTCACGATAAATACACTCTCCTAGCCAATGCTATCCAACGTCGACATTCTCCCCATTGTCACGTGCCGCACAGGTACCCCTAACACACTGCGTGCTCAAGTACCGGAAAAGCGTGCGCGCTAATTTTGGCCGGAATATAGTTATTAGCGACGTCTTCGACGCGGCACCAAACCGTTGTACGCCCCCATTAACCCTAAGGCCACTCCGGCTGTGCGTGGAGGGAAAATGGCATGCCGTCATTAGCCCTACGGCCACTCCAGCCCCGATTGTGTAGCGCGGACTTGGGCATTGTCCTCCACAACCAACACACCTTCAACTATATTATAAACGCGCTTGTTGCTGGTGGTGGGCGGTCAATTGGTGTTGTGTCGGCTACACGCTTGTCGCTCTTGCTGCACGTGTGCGGTAAGCATGCTACCGTCTCGCCACCATGTCGTTAACCTCCCATGCTTGCTTCAACATAAATGATGGAGCACTCACCTGCCTTTCCGACTGACTGACACGCCACAATAATAGTTAAAAGTGTATCTTAGGTCACCACCAAAGCGGATTTTTGTCTATTTTCCCAATTGCTATTTCTTTGCGCTCAGTTCGACAGGTGCATATTGCGAAGAAACCGCCGAGACGGCTGAGCGGTGCGCTGTTGTTTGGCTATGTGCGAAAATACGTACACTGTGTCTACTCATCACCACTTACTGCCGCCGTTTTATAGTGAAGGTAGTAGATCAACCGCCTTAGATGGAGTGGCGACTATTGGCAAGGGCCTTTTGATGTCGGCTGTGACTAAGACGCTTCAAAACAGCCTTCGTGGTCGGTTTCGCCCACGACGGGGTCTTAGCCCAAAACGGCCGTCGTGGTTCCGACGCCCCGACGGGGACCTACAGGTCCCGGAGGGCTACCCAGTCACTACGTCTTCTAGGTAGGCATGGCCCATTCCGACCCACTATGCTGAGCCCAAAGGACAGTTCAGGCGAGAAGCCACAGTTAAAACGCAGCAATAACTCCCACCAGGGTTTGGAGTGACGGAGATGTCGGACGCGCTGCGGTTCGTCCGTATACAGCTGCGATTGTACAACACCAACTCCACTACCAAACACTTCACCACAATGATAGTACCAAAGCATATTGATATAGCTATGTACTCATAATCTCTTCTACCCCTTTGCGTTCCATTTAAATCAGACCTTTGGGTACTCTGCCAGTTTCAAATTGTTTGCATCGGTCTCATGTTTGGGCATGTGTGTGTGTGGCTGAACACAATGGGCGGATCAGTGTGTGTGGGGGGGGGGGGTGGGTGTGGGTGTGAGCGTGGTGATTCGACATAATAGTGTTGAGTTGGAGAACATGCCCACTCCGAATATGGGAAAGCTTTTCGTGCTGTACTTTTGATAATTAGTGCCATACCATACTCTTGTTTTTTCAGCAGCCGCGCAGCACCATCAACACTAAATGCATAAGCCACAACAACAGTGGCAGCACAAATGAACCATCTGTGGTGCCAATATAGCAGAAGCGCAATGCGCATCTCATGCAGCGGGAATAGTGGCATTATCAGGAAGCATAAACATCAATAAGAACATAAACAAAGATAAGCAGCAGCACCAAGAACTATAACAAAACATAAACCATAGGAACAACAATATGAGAGTGTCGATATTCAACGACAACATCAACATCAATATACAGTAGCAGCAACAATGACATCAACATGCAATAACAATAGTAGCAAGAATAACACCAACATGCAATAGCAGAAAATCAACATACAACAACATCAATAGCAGTAGCGATAGTAAATTCATAACATGCAGTAGCAATTGAAAAAAATACATAAGTGGTAATAATAGCAATTGTGAAAGCATCAGCATGCCAGCAGCAGCAGAAGCAACAGCAAACTGTAGCACGAACACAATACATCAACAATAGTATCAATAACATAACCAACAAATACATATGCAAGTAAGATAATCATGATCATCAGCTGCATCAGCCACAACACCGCCATGCAACATATGCAACAACAACAACAACAACAACAACAACAACAACAACAACAACAACAACAACAACAACAACAACAACAACAACAACAACAGAGCAGCAACACCAACCTGCTACATCAACTGTTTGTGGCTAAGAATATCATCAACAAACAATATGTGACGTTGTATGAGTGCACGCAAATCAAATATAGCATATGATTACACAAAACGTGTTACATTTTAAGTCAGTTAATCATCCTATCTGCCAGACGAGGTAGACTGCGTAGGTACACCCCCTCTAGAGTTTCGCGGCTTGCGCAGTGTCCGACTTGATTACCGCCGTCGCGCCGTGCGAAGCTTGTCGACTTTATCCTCTTTGCTGCATTGCCGCTGCTGATTCTCCTACGATATATGTCCCTAGTCTACTAGTTTGCTTCGTATGTTTTATTCTCCTCGGTGAGGCGTTCCATCTCGACCACTATACTTGAAAGCCCCGCTAGCGCTCGGCGAGTACGCGCCGATATGTACCACGACGCTTCCTTTCACGTGACTGCCTCAGCTCTCCCTTGGCGTGCCTAGCCTTGTGTCTGCCGCCGAAGTTGATCTCCCCGTGATTGTTATGCGTTTATGGCCGCATGGGGCGGCGGGCTGATACTCCTCGACCTCGTCGGGCATTTCCCTCACAGATTGTGAGAATGCGACATCACGCAACATCATGCGAGCAACAACTACATACATGTTTCAACCTGAAGCGACACGACAAGATGTCAACTTACGTGCTTTATAGGCCTCATCCCTGTTTATTCATCAAATAAGGCCTTAGTGTTCCCGAGGCAACGGACGTCGGCGCGTGCCGGTGGTCATGCCACGACGTAGGTCGGGCGCGCGTGACGGCGTTTTCGCGAGTACAAAAAAGGCGCGTTTTCGGCATTTCAGGAATGCCGTCCACATCCACCAATGCAAGTCCCATCTCCCTCCTCACCCTCCGCACCGACCCTCCCGATAAACTCGTATCGAAAACACGACTCGACAAAGGTTTCGCAGGGGCTGCCTTCGTGATCGGGGAGGACTCGGGTGTGATAATTGGAGTGGTTTGGCGGTGTAGGAGCTCCTTTGCAACATCTCGCCGCTTAAGGTGACTTAGGACTGTGCCGGTAGTGAGGGAAGGGAAGTTGCGTCGTCCGTCCGGAATCTTCGAGGCTAGGGGGGTGGGCTTTGAGCAAATCATGATGTTGTTGGGGAGGAGCTTGACCACCCAGCGCTTGCTAGCCTCCTCGATAATCTTTTTGGTGGTCCTTGTAGAGATCGTGAGGGTGAGGCCAATCTTGGGTCGAGTGAGTTTGCTGAGCTTTAGCACCACCGGATCCTTGTTGGGGGTGCCAGAGACTTCGCAAGTGACGGCCAAGTGGGTGGGGGGTAGGCGAGGGGTCGAGGGGTACCGGGGTTGGTGAAATGACGGGCCCGGTGGGAGAAGTCGGTATAGGATGGGAGTGATGGACTGATTGGTGGGGCAGGACGGGGACCGCGAACCGTAGAGGCCCAAACGGAGAGGGGTTGGGAAGCGGGATGACTGTCGGTTGCCGGCGTGGACGCCGTCTGGGGTTGTAATGGTATCTTCTATGGGGTATCGGCGTTGGCTGCTTCATGGGGGGGCTCGTCGGTGCAATCCACATTGGTGGGTCGGTCGGTAACGGCGGCTATTGGATCCATGTGGTGGTCCGTAACCGGCGAGAAAAAAAGAGTAGAAGAAATTCATCAGGGGGGGGGGGCGTGATTCAACAGGGTCGGCGTAGGAGCTGAAACTCGGGCAAGTGTTGTTTCCATGTATGTGGGGGGTAGGTTTGGCGGAGTTATTTGGTGTGATTCCGGGCAGCGAGCTGGTAATACCGAAGTGAGTAACAATTTTCGTTGTTAGCACAAGTGCGCGCCCGTTGGCGCACACTCCCCTGCATTTGCCTACACTACAGCCCCAAGGTTCGCAGCCGTCGCTTAGCACCTCTTCAAGTCTGCTACCGTTGTTGCAGCACCCCGCACACGTGTCGTTACACTGTGCTTGCCCGAGCCTACCCGCTGGTTGCGCTTCGGCCTATCCCGTACAACGTATTGAAATTTGAAATTGAAATTGTTTACAACAATACCAGTAAAAACCGGCTGCTGTCTCTGGGCCCCCCCTTTTGCTATGCTCAACTTGTTGTTGGACTTCTAAGCGTGAGGTAGACCGTGAACCACTAATCCCAACCTCTCCAATGGCAGTAACGATACCGTCTAAAACATACCCGTATCCATGTATTTATAATTTTCTGATCTATACGTAATTTTTTTGGATACACTATGAAAAATAGAATGTCGCTAATTTCACGTTACGCGGCCTGCTTTAGCCGCTGCGGGGTCGCTGATCAGCAAGGCTGTCCATCTTGAGCTGGTCGAGACGAACCTGCCTGACCTCGGCTCCCGTGCGACTCCGGTCGTGCCGGAGCTTGGGGGGAAAGGCAGGTGAAAAACCCCCCTCGCATAGGTCGTCGTCGGTCCCGCCTCGATCCGTGCTCAACCCCGCCCGAGGTAGTAGCCGCTCCTCCCGACGCAGCTCGCCACCTAGCCGAGTCTTCTCTCCTCCTTCGGGGGCTGAGAAGAGAAAATAACTAGGTTGCAGACGGTGTCCGGTTGGCTCTCCTGCCCCCGAGCCAGATTTTCTCATGTCCCATGTCCTTTTCCCGTCTGTTTCCAACACCTATTTGATCGCGCTGTGGCCGTCCGTACCCTCCCCCGGTGGTTTACGTTGTTAGGGGGCCGCCTTTACGAGCAGTGTGCCGTTACGATAACCCTAGGCACACTGCCTGAGGCAGCCTATCGATAACCGGGTACCGACTAGGGAAGGGGTTGGAAGAACACATGGATCGAGTCGCCGGTCCTCAAAAGATGGTGGGTACGGGAATTTTTCCAAAAAACCCCCCGTACCGGGCTTTTCCGGCGGCGGGCGATCCTAAGGACCGCCGCCGCCAGACCGTGCCACTCCTCCGGCTGCGACCAGCCTCCGTCCTGCGTAGCATCAGGCCTCGCCCCCAGGGGAGACCTAAGGCTCTCGCAGGGTTGGGGACTGCTAGCGAGCGCTGTCCCTAGCGCTGCTTCCGAGCTATCCGCCGCCAGCTCCAACACCCTCGTCCCTCCGCTGATCCGTCCGTACCCCTTATCGCCAAAAAATATTTCGCAAACGCCGCCCCCGCCCCATCGTCGGGAGAGTATCTGCGAGTATTTAGTCGCGAAAAAGACATATCGCACTGGCCTAGCGGGAGATCCCTGTGCCGGTGTACGGATATTATGTTTTTCCAAAACCCTCCGTACATGGCTTCCCGACTGGTGCTGATCCCGCGGATCGCAGCTGCCGGTACCTCGTTCAACCCCCTACCGTGCCAGGCCTGGCACGGCTATGGGGTTACCAGCGCCCACCGCGTGGAGGTAGAGGTAGGTGCCGACGGGCCTGCGAGCGCACCCCTCTCCGGGGCCGCCGCCGGTGCGCCGCCGGCGGGCGCCCGTACAACGTAAGTTTTGCGACATTGCTACCGATTGGCTAATTTTCGCATAGCGTGGAGCACATCAAATCCCAAAACGAGTCACACCCTCGTGTAGAACTCGCCAAGACGAGTAGCAAGAGCTTTTGTTTGCGTCATTTGGCCAATCAACGGCTCCGTTACGGCCCGCGCCGTCATTTTCTTTTTTGGTTTCACGTACCCGTACTTTTTCGCAAGATTGCTGCTACCTCCCCGAGGTCCGTTGTCCCGCTCACGCCTCACAAGGTACACTCATCCGTTGTTACGGCTGCCCCCGAACGTTGCGTTACCGTGTTTTGGCCCGTGCCTACCCGTTGGTAGCGCGCATGCCGGTCCCGTGAACTTCCCGTACATCATCCGGTTTGCACAATTGCTCCCGATTGGTGGTTTTCACGGTACCCATAAGCACCCGAGATCTAGAGACAAGAGACACACCGTTGTGTAGCTCTCGTCACGACGAGTCCAACGTGCCTTGAAACGCTTCATTTGGACCACCACCTGCTCGGTTATGGCCAGCGCCCGTGACTTCCGCCGCCGACACACGGAGAAATACTGCTATACCTAATTACAAAAACCTCTACAATGGAGTCATTTGGGAGACTGCATGCACGACGACTACCTTTTCGGCGCCGTCGAGTCATGATTGTACTACGCGGCAGGAACCTGCCACCCGTGTAACTTTCACCCATGATGTGCAACATTGTCAAATAAAATGTTAGTTTTGCGAATGGCGTAGCTGAAAGCAAACCTAGTTTTTCAAGGACACGCAAAGGCACATAGTACTCCTCTTAGAGGCACAAAAATACCGGTAGTTAGGATGCCGATAATCAAGTAAGGGGAATAATAGTTTCAGTATTTAATAGAGTATTGGAAATAGTATTTAGTAGATTAGTGAGCTTTCGTGCAAGATGCGCGCATATGAATCACTTGCGCTAGATGGGCTATAAATAGTAGCTCCTAGTATGTGACTCGCAAGGGAGTCACAAATTTTGCCGGTAGTGCGCGCGCGCGCGCGCGCGCGTGTGTGTGTGTGTGTGTGTGTGTGTGTGTGTGTGTGTGTGTGTGTGTGTGTGTGTGTGTGTGTGTGCGTGTGTGTGCGTGTGTGTGTGTGTGTGTGTGTGTGTGTGTGTGTGTGTGTGTGTGTTTCCGTGGGGTGAGCCGGCGGCCGGGAGATAACCGGAGCGGCCGGGGACGCAGCGGATCGAGGCGTTGCTAGACGGATAAAGGCCGAGTAAGCTCGACCTTGTTGGTTCGAGGTCTGGGAGGCGTATATGGAGCCGGGTGGGGGCATGAGGAGTAGTCGGGGGGTGTTTTAGAGGGTCGGGAAGGCAGGGTGGGAGTGGGTCCCATCGCATCAGCGGGAGTGGTTGTGACAGCTCGCATAGGGCTTGCATGTGTAGAAATCCACGGGAAAGCGAGTTTCCCGCAGAACACTAGTACTCAATTAGTTTTTTCCCGGTCTATAACCCCGGTTGTAAAAAAGAGAGTTATAATTATATTATTATTTTGTTTGAAAAAAACAAACAATACGGTTCAAGCAGGGAGACACACTCAGCACCTACAACCCTACACGATTAGGTGAAAAGAGGGTGGATATTGCTAGACATCCGAGGTTGTTTATAAATACATGGCCACCCTCTGAAAAATATAGCAATTCTCATATATGTTAGACACGGAGGTCTTGCACGCTTGATTTCTACCTTCTGGTGTTATGCAAGGCGACAACGTTTATGCTTAAGTACTTGCGCGGAACTAGTTTTAAAGCCTTTTCCATAGTCTTTTGCTACAAGTAATATGTGACGAGTACAATCTTGCAGCAGTACACTGCAAGACATTGTACAAGTACTCGTTACGGATTCCAATTCGTGCTTTTCCACATAACGGACGTATACTCGTGGGTACGTCGCTACTGCAATATTGTAAGGGTGGTGATGCTATAGTACGACAAGTACCTCCCGGTACGTACAAATATGCATAATTAATCTAACTAGCCAGATGACGCGCGAGAACGAGCTCTTCGATGCAGAAGGAGCCGCGTCGTGAAACCCAATGCTAGGTAGGCCGCGTCTCGAGGCGGATGACGACGGTTGGACAGCCCTAACGCCTGACACGTAAGCGTAGCTTGCAGGCGTAAGCAATCTGGGCAGAAACCTATTTAAGCCCAGTGCAGTAGAGGGAGGTGACAGAACCATTTTAACAATTCCTTCGTTCATTTACAACATCTACTGCATAAGTACAGCAATGAAACACCTTTCAAACATTGCCTCTCGACAACATCATTTTGCCATCTTGCAACGACAGAACTAGACAGGCAAGAACTGATTTGTGCTAGCGTTTAGCTTTCAGAGGCTAACCGCCACAAATCGCCACATGATAGATAGAAGCTACACTAAAAAGAATATATATATTCCAAAATGATATATATGAACCGAAGATGTCACGCGAAGGAATATTATGAGCCGTAACATTTTCGGTGTTTTTCTCCTTTATTCCTTTTTACTTGGCGATTCTACTTCTTTTTCTAGTTGAAGTGTTTAAGATGAGCCGATTCATTTGATACATGTACACGGTAATCACCTTCATATGCATGTTACCGAAAATATGTGGCTTTACTGGTCATCAAGACTTACCATGAAAGTATTTGTAACAACACTTTCACCATGATTTCGCACAATAAATAAAAATACATCATTATAATTGCAACATGATACTTACTTTCCTCGCCTTGATTAGCTACGCGTTTCAACACTTTTACATATCGATTAATATACATTGTAGTAGAATAAATATTCCGCATGTAATACTGTTGATGTTAACGAGTGACAATGGTTGATACAAGTTTTGATGTCATTCAAAAAGAGATAATGAGTCGTTTTGAAATGTTTGTAGCATGTGCTTAGTTAGGCATGTTCCTCCAAATTGAACAAAAGAACGTAATTGCATGATTTTGGCATGCAATGCACAAGTAGGACTTTGGTATTACAAACTCTTGTTCTCTCAAACTTTTGCGACCTAAAAGAAATGGAGACTACTTGTAGGAACCGGTAGGTGCATGCAGAGGAAAAAACACATACCCATTAGCAAGGTGTTATTAACAAGAAACAAGACAAGTTAAAATTACAATTACAATGACAATGACAAGTTAAAATTACAATTACAATTACGAATTAGCATCGTGTGACGGATACTGTTATGTAACAGTACATTACATGACATTGTACATGTACTCGCTACTAATCTTATTCGTGCTTTTCCATCGGAAGGACGTACCGCGGTTACGTCGCCACTGCAATTTAGCTCGACGACAATGTTGTACTACTAATTTAAACATGCTACATGACGCTATGGTTTGATTTCCCGAGACAAACAAACAAGCTACGTCGCTAGGATGTTCAGACCGTTACGAGAACCTTAATAACGTCATGTTCGAGGACCAAGTAAGACGAGGCGAGAGCTAGCTAGGCTAGATTTATTTATGTGTCGTGAATTGGAGGGAGATGACACACACAACTAATAACTATTATCTTTTAATAACATTATACTCTTTACACACGATATGGTAAGACACCTTCAATCTCTCTCCGTTAGCACTTTTACCTGCACTAGTGACAACAACAACAACAAGTATTGGTTTGTGCTAGCATTTAGTTTTCAGGGGTTAAGTGCCACACTAATTTCGGAGCGTGGTCCGACCCCACGCACGATTCGATTTGTTGCTCGTTTGCATACTAGGGGACGGTCACAGAGATTAATTGGCAAGAAGCACCGACTATGAGTGGTAGTGCATTTCGTGGCTAGCGAGAGATCCGCAATCCGAGCTTGCCGAGGCAATGCGATTGGACCCGATTGCGAAATTAATTGGCCCCGTGCCTAGCCGCTTCACGCATGCGACAACCTCCCACTGTGCGTACTGTACAAGCCGCGGGAGGTATATATTTGTATATTATATAACTGCGAACTAGCATTGTCCTCGAGCTCAATAACATATGGTAAGTGTGACTGCTATTACACTACATTCGTGGAAAGTACGACGGTATTCATATCGCAGGGAGTACTTCCCTACTCCTGCAACGTACTGTCACAGCATGACAGTACTCGCCACAATCGCGATTATCATGTAACAACGCATTGTTATTGTGTTGACAAGGCAGCAGCCAACAACAAAACCAGTCAAACCTGCTCATCGCCTAAAATGAATGGCGTCACAGACCAGGATTTACGTGGGATGGAGGCAGAGACCCGGCCACCCGGGAACATTGGAGCATAAAGGCAGCGGCGGCGGCGCCAATGCAGGGCGAACTTACTCACGAGGGATTTCAAACGGCGCATATCCTATCTTGCCTAAGGAGTATGTCGAGATGAGCGGTAGCTTTATGTCTCTCGCCTTGCCCCACGGAGGCAAGATGTGTGAGATTAAGTCGTTACGCCAATTAATCGACCGGCGATATCCGGCCCAGGGAAGCGAACTACGGCATCGTGCCGATGGGTGACGGGGAAGTGGCTGTCATGGATATGGAGAATGTTGTAGTGGGACGCTTGAGGTAGCTGGCGGCAGCATGCCATGAGCTACCCGGAAAAGCAACAGTGCAGCTAGCTGTTGATGCAGCTGGGTGGGGGAAGCGCCCCTTCCGAAAGGTGTCCAAACATTTTACATCTTTCGCCGTCAAAGTAATGATGGCGTCCATGGAGTCAGCGCTTCATCCCGAGTCTGGGGAGCAGATGTTGGTGCAGTCCGCCGGGACGCCATCCACAGCGGGGATAATAACATATTGGCCATGCTCGACACCGGGGAGAGCTCTTTTCAACATTCGCTCGGCGTCCCTTCAGTGTCGCAAATACTACATGGATACCGTGCGTCGTCGCCAAAAATCTGCCACTGGTACAAAGGCCAACTGAAGCTAGACCCCCCCCCCCCCCCCCCCCCCCTCAAGACACCCGCGTCTCCGCACACTTCACTAGTCAGCACACCTCAGTAAGGTCATGCTCTCCTGACAGTCCTCACCCCGTCATCGTCCTTTCTCCCACCCAGCCAGCGGACCACGCCACAAGTGTGGATGGCGAGCACATGCACTGAAAATCCGTTGCTGGGGGCCACAAGGAATGTACCAAAGAGGCGAAGGATGTCCGAGATGGCTTCTGAAGACTTAAGAGCCTCCAAGTGCAACACTTACACGCAGAAAGCAAGGGACCCCCCAACATCCTGGCGAAAGAGCACAGGTTCGGAGGCAGACAAGGAATGTAGACATTCCATCTCCGCTGGTCAGCTAGTCGTACCCCTACTTAGGAGGGACGCCGTGGGTTAGAGGGGACCAGTCGGGGAGACAGGGACGGCTGGGCGTCGACGGCAGTGGGCCGTTGCAACCGCTCCCCACCTTGTCCCAACCTGGACATCTTGGCCGGGGAAGAGTTGTTGCATTTGGGAGTCGAGCCCAGACCATAGGCAGCCTCTATTGGAGTGATTGGGTGGCTGGGGGGCGCAAAGCAGGTGCGGCTCGAGGTGGTTTCTGAACCAGTTGATTGAAGAGGGGGTAGTGCATCAGAGCGTCTGCAAGGTTTGGCTAGCGGGGGGGCTGATGTATGTTGCGCCTTTGGGGGTAGTCTCGCCTTGCGCTTGGCTCCTGTGAGTCCACGTCGAGGTCCCGACAAAATAACGGCACCACTGGGTTTGGCAGGACAGCGACCACACCACCGCGCTGCACCACGCCCCTCCTCTGGAAACCCGTAGCTCGGCTTTGCACTTCCGCACTCGCATTTCTTGTTCACCAAGTCGACTGCGGCACCGGGCTTGTCAGGGCAACGAGCGCACCACCGCGCAGAAGCACGCCCTTCCCCTGGCATCCCGTATACTGACCGCGCCTTGCCACACGCACACCGTTTACCGATAACGCCCTCTGCGTAATCAGGCTTAGTAGGACACTGAGCACACCAGCGCGCTGAGCGGCGCCCCTCTCCAGGGATCCCAAAGCTTGGCTGCGCCTTGCCACACTCGCATCTCTTTGTCACCATGTCTACGGCAGCCTCGGGCTTGGTAGGGCAACGCGCACACCATCGCGCTTCCCCATCCATGTCATCCAGTATTCCGAAGACTGGCCGGGATTTACCACATTCACACCGCCTGGACTTCACGTTCACTGCATTGTCAGGCTTGCAACGAGAGCACCAGCGCGCTGCGCCGCCCCCCTCTCCAGGCAGACCAAAGCAGGGCTGCGCATGCCCACACTTGCACATCTTGCTCACCACATCAACTGCAGCCTCAGGCTTGGTAGGGCAGTGAGAACACCACCTTGCTAACCCACCACCCTCCCCAGCCAACGCGAAGTACGCCTGCCCCCAGCCACACTCGCATATTTTGCTCGCCACATTAACTGCAGAATCCGGCTTGGTAGGGCATTTGGCACACCAACGTGCTCCACCACTGCCCTCCCCTCGTAGCCCAAACACAGGCCGGACTTTGCCACACTCACACCGTCTGCTCACCACATTCACTGCGTCATCAGGTTTGGCAGGACACAGAACGCACCAGCGCGCTTTGATGCTGCTCTCCCCAGGCATCCCAAAGGTTGGCCTCGCCTTCCCACACTGGCACCTTTTAGTCACAAGGTTGACGGCAGCATCGGGCTTGGTAGGACAGCGAGCACACCACCGCGCTTCACTGCGTCCCTCTCCAGGTAGCCCAAAGCTTGGGACGCCCTGGCCACAGTTGCACCGTCGTCTGCTCGCCAGACTCACCGCAGCACCAGGCCTGCCAGGGCAGCTAGCACACCACCGCGCTGCACTGAGCTTTTCCCCAGCCATTCCAAACGTTGGTTGCACCTTGCCACACTCACACAGCTTGAGCTTCCGACCCATTCCGGACCCACTTCGATAAACTCACACCACTCAGCCCAGTGATATGAGGGCGCGCAGCAAACACAATAACCCCGCGCGCCCGCGCCCCCTTTCTTATTTGCAGCTTGCCCAAAGCAAACGACCTATATAGTAGCGCAGATCCCCCACGGCCGCACCAATTCGGCGACAAGCGGAGCAATTTTTTCGAGTGCAGCTGCGCACTACGCACGGCCCCTTTACAGGACGTGTCGCCCTTGCTTGGCGCCGAGCCGAACCGGCGAACCGTCACCAGAACACCAACCGGCTCCGGGCGGTCGCTCAGTGCAATATCGTGATGATATTATATGTGCCGGCAGATATATGTAGCTCGACGTAAGTGTGATGACGAAAACTCTCCCGATAATAAGATAACCCTGCTGGGCCCTGGGGCAGGTAGGGGCGAGAGCGAACTTCAGAGAATACGTCATAATTTTGTCGGCGCCAAGCAAAATACACGTGACTAGCATCAATAACATATATATCAGGAAAAAGGACTTTTGGGTTAAGCATGATGCATGATATTATTTCTTGGGAAGTCGCGCTACTATGCAGACAGAGCAATATCACAGCAGTACGTAGAACATCATGTATAGCTCGTTGACAACGCACGACCTGCTTGTGACAGCGTGTCTTCAGTTCCAGGTAGTGCTGCCTTGAGCTTGCGCTTGCACCTTCGAGACGAGCCGGTGGTTCCCAGAAACAAATAAAGATTATTCGTTCGCAACTACAGCAGCAGGCCAATAAGTTGCCGCCGTCGACTGGCATCAGGCGCCACCACTTCGGTATGCAGTCCACACCCGTGCGCGTCCGCCGGCGACGACACGTTTCAGCGATCCTGCTGCGTATAACTGAAAGTGGCGTTTCGATTATGCATTATCGGCGAACTCTTGCATACCAGTAACACAAATCAACGGGAGTGCAGATGAGGGAGAGTCTACTTAGGATGCTGCACTTCAGTTCAACCTCATTCATTCAACTGTTAAAATAAAAGACGAAATACGAAAATAAGGGTCCCTCTTTTTCTATACAATGAATAGGGATCTGTCCCCTTCCCCCACTGCACTAGGCTTAACTAAGCCTAGGCAGCTCCCGCCAGCTCTCGCAAGCTTCTCGTTGCCTGGATTAGGGCTCTCCGGCTCTCGTGTAACGGTCATTCGTATTTCAGGCTGCGTAACCAGCGCTCGCCTCGGGAAATCAGTAGAGCGAAGCGTGTGCTTGCAGGGCACGCGTAACTCACAGGGAGGTACATGATGCGGTACATGTGTGCCACATCGTGTACAGCGAGCAGTGGCCTCGAGCTTCACAATCTTAATGCAATAATAATGATATAATGATAATATTATTATTGTAATACATAGTAATATAATCAATATTATGATGTATGTCAAGCCCCAACTGTAGCCTGCAACAGAGAGTGTATCAGACGTACAATACCTGTGCCGTTTTGACTTTGAGATAAAAAACTGGATTACATGAAAACGAGATGAGCACGGACATGGAAAATGACGGGAGGGGAAACAAAAGGGCAAGAGTGACAAGAGGATCACGGAATCCAAAACACGGCAAAAGGAAGCACTACATTGTGCACAAACCTAGCAGATTAAACTAAGGAAACTCCTAGGCCGCGCCGAGAATGCAACACGTGGAGGCGACAAGCGGCGCCTCACGCGCCACTCGAGGAAGCACGGGGACGCTTGCGGCACATGGCGCGGGTGAAGAGCGCCGTGGCAGGAGAAAGCATCCCGGCCGAGAAAGAAGCAACCTCCGCGCCGTCTGATGCGGCGGTAGACAAGCCGCGCAAGATGTTGTCCGCGTGAGCAACATGGACGGCGAGAGAGACCTTTCGACGCCATGAGGCCAACAACTTGCCCACATGCATCCCTTTAGAGGCGGCTGCCTGCTTTGCTAGCTCTATCAAGAAAGCCGTGGCGTGGCCGCCGAGAGGTCCGAATTCCGTGACTGCAAAGGGAATGAAACGGATGTCGGGGCGACTCCGCACCCCCTCCGAGTACTTCTCGAACTTGGTCTTCTCCGCACGGCGCATAGCGACCTCCGGAGACGGGGGGCTAGAAACGCTAACAAACCGGAAACTACGGCATCAAGGGCAAGTTTTGAGCCTCGGATGCCGTGATAGTGCAAGACACCCACATCCGCGGGGAGGCCGTCGCTGCCGTTGGGGAGTTAAAATAACACCGAGATGCTAAAACATCTAGATGCTTTCGACGCTGAGATGCTATATCTCCTATTCCTCGGGATTAGATTTTTCCTTTTTCCTTATTTCTGTTTGGTGGTCTCCGGCTCTCCGCTACTTTATCTTGTAATAAGAAGATATCGTTTATATACATTGTACGTTTTGATATGAACAATATACACTATCTCGCAATAATTTTGACAGTGTACATGTACTGTCTAACACCAAAGACGGCGTACACATTGTATGTCAAATTATGACGGACAATGTATATAATGTACATGTACAACGACCCCTCGTCTACGTACAATATGGAAACTTATGGTTGAATGAGAGGCAAAACCCCGTTTTATCGGAGGCTTTTTCCGGTTCGTTCGCGTCGTTCCAATCTCCCCTTCGCAACCCTTTCATAACGGCGTCTAGGCCAAGATCGCCAACCGCGCGGCTAGTCTAGCTGTGGTTGGGGAGTACCGTCGTGCTGTGGAGGCCCTAAGCTCCAACCCCGTTGCAAGTGGTGGTAAGGTGCACGAGGAATTATCACGGTTGCACCCACAAGGCGATGACGACCTCGCGGACGTGTTACCGGATCTCTTCTCCCTCCCTCGTATCAAACTCCGCGCTTCGGAAGTTGATATTACGGAGGTCGTTGCTAGATGCCCTCGAAAGTATAGTGCTCATGTCGATGGTTAGAGGTTTGAAACCCTTCGCGCGTTGGGTGCCCCTTGCACTCTCACCGGTTTAGCCGAAGCCATCGTGAATAAAGAGGTCCCACCAAGCGTTGACTCATTCCTGGCCTCCGCCACATTTATCCCCCTAGACAAGCTTAATCCCGAACAACGACGCGCAAAAGAGCAAGAACTTCGCGATCATAAGGGAATGTTGCGCCCGATCGGAATTGGCTCCGTTTTAATTCGTTTCGCGAATCATGCGCTTTCGCCGCAATTGGAGACTAAGTGTCTCAATGGTTGACTACTCGGCACCAATTTGGGGTTGGCGTCCGCGGCGAGTTTGAGATCGTACAATTCATGGTTCGAGTCGCGCTTGACGCTTCACATGACTGGTCGGACATGCAAGGCGACTTATCCAACGCGTTCAACGAGTTCTTGCGGCGTCCCTTGTTTCAAGAGTGGTCTGCAAATCCCGCGCTTCGACCGTTGCTCCGCGTCGCTACTAGGTTGTATGGCCACCCATCTACCTTGTACGTTTACAACTCATCAAATGCTCACGGCCCGGCCATGCGCATCCTGAATACCCGTGGAGTCCATTGAGGTTGCGTTGTCGGGGCCATGTTATTCGCAATAGTTGCCTCCCGGGTCTGCAAACAGTTGGCTGCGATTGCCCCGAACGAATCCGTTGTGTGCGGTTATTCTGATGATGGTCATTTCATGGGACCCCCTGCGTCTCTCGTGGCTATTGGCGACGCTATGCCGGAGGCGTATGCTAGCGTCGGCCTCACAGCACCCATCCGTAAAATATGTTTGTATTCCCTTTTGGGTGTCGGTGATGCTTTCGATAACTTACCCAACGGCCACATCATGCGGGGAGTAAATGTCTGCAAGGAAGGGACGAAAGTATTGGGGGGGGCAATGGGTACATCCGATTTTGCTCGAGACGTGTTCAAAACGGCCTTAAGTAAGTATGAGACCTACGGCGAACGTCTAAGGAGTCTAGCGGCTTACCGACACTCCCACACTGCGCTTCGTATCCATCAACATTGCAACCGCCGCTTCGGGCACTTTGCCCGTACAGTCCCCCGCGGTCTTGGTAGGGGCGAGGGCTACGGTGACACCGTCGCAACCTTCCTCGAGCGCGCTAGCAATGCCACCCTAGATATGGTGGCTGAGATATTGGGCCTTCCCGCAGCTAGCCTACCCCGCAGCACTCGCTCCGAGATGTCTCTTCCCATACGCTTCGGAGGCTTGGGGGTGGGGGACTTGGTTGCCTTGGCGGATGCGGCCCATGTCGGAGTGGCCGGTTTGGCAGTTGGCTCAGCTATCCGTTTCCTTACAACACAATATGCTCGCATGCGCGGGGATCCCGAAGACGAAGTTCCGATGGCGCCGACCATGTATGGACGGTTAGCGATTGCTATGACCACAGCGGTGTTCCGAAGGCATGGTTCACCGAACGGAGACGACGGCGACAACGAACTAATGTGGTCGTTAGAACTCGCTTCGTCGTGGGCGCGCTTAGATGCCGCGTGCGGTTCTCGCGCTCTCGGCGAATCCGAGCCCTTGATAGCCACAGCCTTAGCGATGCTTTCCCCGCAACGTCCAACGCTGGCTTGCGCAGGCTGCGTAGCCAAAAACCGATCAAAAAACGAACAGATTGCTCGGTCCCTTGATGGCCTACCCTCGCTCGTACCGCTTTCTGCGTTTGCCATGGACATCTTTCCAAAACTAAAAAGTCGACACTAGTGAGCGCGTCAACTTCCTTTGCTTCGCGAAGCTCCCTCCCACGTTTTCGAGCAGCGCTCGGCCGGAGTCTAGGCGTTTTGTGTCTCGTCTCGGCCACGGCGCCCTTGCGTTTTTGGCTTTGGACCCGCCTACTTCGGGTCGCCTCGACGAGCTCCGTGACAAGTTCCCTGAGCACTACGACGCAGTTTTCCGCGTCGCGGTCTGTCGCATCTTCGGCCTACCCTCATCCCGCATCCGCTCTACTCTACGCTGAGCCACTGCTTGTGCTTCTTGCCATCTCTCGGTTCGAGCTATGTGGGGTGCGTTCGCGTCGGCGGGTGTTCACATGACAGACACATGTCGGACGATGCGTGGGCCACTGCTTTTGTTGACCATTTGGCTCGATGCGGCGGAGATATTTCGGTCCACACCGCTCACTCTTGGTTAGTGACGGCCCTTGCGGAAATCATCTCCGAGGGTCGTGGTGCACTCTGGGTTGGCGTCGAGGTTCTCACATATCCCATGATGTTAGTTCAACTCCCCAACGGCAACTACGGCCTCCCCGCGGATGTGAGAGTCTTGCACTATCACGGCATCCGAGGCTCAAAACTTGCCATCGATGTCGTAGTTTCCGGTTTGTTCGGCATTTCTAGCCCCCCGTCTCCGGAGGTCGCTCTCCGCCGTGCTGAGAAGACAAAGTTCGAGAAGTACCCGGAGGGGGTGAGGAGTCGCCCCGACACCCGTTTCAGTCCCTTTGCAATCACGGAATTTGGAACTCTCGGCGGCCACGTCACGGCTTTCTTGATAGAGCTAGCCAAGCAGGCAGCCGCCTCTAAAGGGATGCATGTGGGCAAGTTGTTGGCCTCATGGCGTCGAAGGGTCTCTCTCGCCGTTCATGTTGCTCACGCGGACAACATCTTGCGCGGTTTGTCCGCCGCCGTAGACGCCAAAAGTCGGTACCCGATAGGAACATATTGTGTATATGAGCCCATCGCATCGCATCGCGACTGAGCGGCGAACACCTATAGGTGGAGGGCCAAGACTCCCCCGAAGTCTAGCGTACATATGTGTCCATTAGCAGTCCTACGGAGGGATATGTAAACACTCCCCCTTAATGGACAAACTCCGGCCGGTGCCCTAGTAAACCCCGCGTAAACGCGGAGGGCCCATAACCTGTTAATCCATGTACACACGGAATGGCATGAAGGGGGTTAGAACCGCCGCTTCCCGGAACGGAGTTGTACGCCTTATCCAAGTACCGGTAAAAGGGGAGTGTTCACATATCCCTCCGTAGGACTACTAATGGACACATGTGTACGCTAGACTTCGGGGGAGTCTTGGCCCTCCACCTATAGGTGTTCGCTATAGGTGTTCGCCGCTCAGTCGCGATGCGATGCGATGGGTTCATATACACAATATGTTCCTATCGGGTACCGACTTTTGGCGGTACTTAGTAGTCTTAGTACTATAAGTAATCCTACGGAGGGATATGTAAACAGTTTCCTCGAGCGGCGCGTGAGGCACCGTTTGTCGCCTCCACGTGTTGCATTCTCGGCGTGGCCTTGGAGTTTCCTTAGTTTAATCTGCTAGGCTTGTGCACAATGTAGTGCTTCCTTTTGCCGTGCTCTGGATTCCGTGATCCTCTTGTCACTCTTGCCCTTTTGTTTCCCCTCCCATCCTTTTCCATGTCCGTGCTCATCTTGTCCTTCTTGTAACCATGCGTTTCTTTTTTCCAGTGCGCGGGAGCGCCATACCAATCCGTCATTTTCTTTATCGCTAAAATTAGCGCTAAATTGTTACTATATATTCGCCACCGCCAGGGACTGGATCCGCCATTTTTTTGTTGGGTTCGGATCCATGAGTACTTGATTTTTTCGGATCCGGAACTAGTGAGTACCTCTAAAAAAGGGATCCGGATCCCGCGATTACCTGTGATTCTAGGGTTCGGACCCCGCGATTACCTACTAAACCTTGGGTTCGGACCCCGCGATTACCTGTGATTCTAGGGTTCGGACCCCGCGATTACCAGTGATTCTAGGGTTCGGACCCCGCGATTACCTACTGAACCTAGGGTTCGGACCCCGCGATTACCTGTGATTCTAGGGTCCGGATCCAGCGATTACCTGTGATTCTAGGGTTCGGATCCAGCGAGTACCTGTGTTTTTGATTCCGGAACCGAGTACATGAGTACTTCTAAATTTTTTGGTTCCGTTGGATTCGTTGGGTTCGCGATTCCAACAAGTACTCGAAGTACTCATGCAAATTGATACAAATTGCGCATTTTGGGGGAAGTTTGTACTGCAATTTGAATTTTTACATCTCTACTAGTTCTATTGCGCATGCTCATGCTTGGATCCCATACAATAGATACGTACAATTCACTTCCCATACTTTCTGCCCGCTGCAAACATATTTAGTACTTTACAGTCTATCCCATACAATTTAGCAAAGCTTTTGAACCCTCCGGCAAGTGCCACAAGCAATGTATGTGAGTTTATAGCCCTCCGGCTCAAAAAAGACACTTGCCATCACAGGGAAACAGATTCCGATGCAGTACCATATTTCACATATGATGTGACAAGTAATGCCAAATGGTTTATCGCATGGCCAATGCGAGTCCACCAAATGAACATTAAATGCACAAAATATGGATGAAAACAGGTTTCAGACAACCATTTCTTACAGTTTATATAGACTTGTGACAATTGAAATTGAAATTGTTCACAACATGTGACAACCATATTCCTCGCGCATACATAATTCAACAATTACATGAGACTAACAAGGCATCCTCTAGGCTATCTTCCTTGGTGTTCTTCTTGAACGCGTCATGCATTCGCCCCGCTTTGTTGAACAAACGCTCGCATGCAGTAGAGGTAGCAGGCATAGATAAGTACTGCCGCGCCATTAAAGCCAAGTCGGGGTACAGAGCTGCATGTGTTTTCCACCATGTCAACACACAAATGTCCTTGTCCGTTTCTTGGGGCAGCTCAAGGTAACGCTCTAAGTCATCCTTTTCCACGTGCTTGGCTGTAGAGGGCGTCACACGCCCAGTCAAATCCCCGGAAAGGAATGCAGTGAAAGACTTACTCTTCGACGACATCAATTGCTTGCCAAGCTCTGCAGCATTCATGCTTGGATAAGCACCGCCTTCTGCTCGCTCTCTTCCGGCTCTGTGAGCGACTGCTCTCCAAATTCCCTTCTTGCAGCCGCCAAAATTGTAGGCGCAAAGTCGGGACGAATGCCATTGAAGTCCAGATTCTTAAACCTGCACAATTCACATTTTTAGTTAACATAGCAAATGCACAAGTAAATTTGCACACACACACACACACACACACACACACACACACACACACACACACACACACACACACACACACACACAGGAACACGTAGAGAGCATACAAAATAGGTACACAAACGAACACCACACACACATACACACACATTCAGAAGCAGATGCACATACAAGCCAACACACACACAAGCAGATAAACACAAACACATCCATAAGACACACACATGCATAAGATAAACACACACACAAACATAAACACACATGCATAAGAAACACACACAAACACACATGCAGAAGTACATGCGCATACAAGCACGCACACACACACACACACACATACAAGCACTCAATACAAATATGCATAAGCATATACACGCAACCACACACACACACACACACACACAAGGACGCTCAGACACAATCACATCTATTTATCAACATTCAATATTCTTATCAGGTATATAATAGAAACACATGTGCAAAATTTAAACACATGCACACACAACTATTACAAGGTACTCACCGAATGTCCAGCAATGTCGCAATCCCTATCTTGATGTAATCGTTCTCCCTTATGTTCGTGAAAAAACGCTCAATGATTCCGGCCCGCAGACTCTCCCTTGCCTCCGCCATACGAGGCTCCATGTCCTTCGCTTCGATGGTGTACAAGTCCACATCCCTCCGCTCATCTTGCAGTGAAACGGGCCTGTGTGACGACAGCTGCTTTAACAGAGTGCCTAACATAGGGTAAACAAGTGATATGGTTACATAGTCCCCCTGCAGCAAATTCACAACTTGAGCCACTGGCCACAGCACAGTGCAACAATATGCTTAAAGACAAAGTAACCTTTTATGTGGGAAAGCAAAGAACAGAAAAGCATCACAGAACAGCGATAACATAGTGTCGACAAGCTCAACTGCAACGCTATTAATATGGCTTTGATAGAGCACATAAACAGAGACATAAATGTGCGGGCGGAGGCGGGGAGTGGGCGCCATACGGCGCTACCGAACCGCGCAGTGCAACAATATGCTCAACGACAAAGTAACCTTTTACGTGGGAAAACAAAGAACAGAAAAGCATCACCGAACAACGATAACAAAGTGTCGACAAGCTCAACTGCAACGCTATTAATATGGCTTTGATAGAGCACATAAACAGAGACATAAATGTGCGGGCGGAGGCGGGGAGTGGGCGCCATGCGGCGCTACCGAACAGCGCAGTGCAACAATATGCTTACCGACAAAGTAACCTTTTACGTGGGAAAGCAAAGAACAAAAAAGCATCACAGAACAGCGATAACAAAGTGTCGACAAGCTCAAATGCAACGCTATTAATATGGCTTATATAGAGCATAAACAAACATAAATATGTGGGCGGAGGCGGGGAGGGGGCGCCATGCGGCGCTACCGAACAGTACAGTGCGACAATATACTAAACGACAAAGTAACCTTTTACGTCGGAAAGCAAAGAATAGAAAAGCATCACATAACAGCGATAACAAAGTGTCGACAAGCTCAACTGCAACGCTATTACTATGGCTTCGATAGAGCAAATAAACATACATAAATGTGCGGGCGGAGGCGGGGAGTGGGCGCCATGCGGCGCTACCGAACATCACAACGCAGCTAACTCGGGGGTGAGGGCAAAGCGGAGGGGGGGGGGAACTCTTGCTTACCTCTTCAACTTTCTCTTGCTCGTTGTGAAAGTCTTCCAGCAGGGTGGACCAATAGGCGTGACGCCTTACGTTGAGCTGATTTTTGAAGTGGCGGCTAATTGTGATAGGACTGGATGTGGACGGGCAGGTTATGGTGGATTTCAAGCGCGTACGCACCGTTTAAATAGCCCTTGGGTGGGCTACAATCGATTCAAGGCTGCGGAATGACAGCAATCAGGGCTATTGAACCAATCCTAGACATACACCTCAGCAGATTTGCATTGCCAAATACCTCCCAAAAAAACAGCGTGTCACTTCGGGCAACCACAGATTCGTGAGATACTCGGAATCGTGAGTACTGATTGGGTATCACGATTCCACATCGTTTTGCGAGGATGAGGTACTCGCGATTACCGCGAATCCATTAAAGTACGATGAATACCGGATCCAACGATTACTTACAATAACTGGTACCGGAACCAACGATTACTTACAATAACTGGTACCGGAGCCAACGATTACTTAC
>JAPMLY010001752.1:32500-84053 GCA_026401115.1 Tetraselmis chui
GTTGCTTCTGGGCGGATGCAGCCACCGCCCGAGATGCCTTCCTGCGCGGCGACTCCGCGGGTGAGGACGGTGTTGCGCTTGCATGTCCTACTTTGGGTAGGGCTACTTCGGCAGGTCCTTCATCGGATAGGAATGCTCCGACGGGCCCTCTAGCGGGCAAGGCTTGCTCGGTGGGTTCTCTAGTAGAAAAGGCTGCTCCGGTTGGACCTCCAACGGGCATGGCTGCTCCGAAAGGTCCTCCAGCGGGCAGGGACGACATTTGGAGGCATGCTTGCGAAGGAAGCAACGCTCGCTTTGGAGAAGGCCTACCGTTCTTACCAGCACCACCCTCCCCCTGATCATCACCCCCATCGTCCTCCCGCTCATCACCACCACCGTCCTCTCGCTCATCATCACTACCGCTCTCTATGTCATCAATATCACCGCCCCCCCCCCCCCCCCCCTCATTCCCACCACCGCCCTCCTCTTCAATACCAATGCCCCCCAGCTCATCATCACCACCACCGTCCTCCCGCTCATCATCACCACTACCGTCCTCCCGCTCATAACTACCGTTGTTCTCTCGCTCATCACCATCACCGCCCTCCATCTCATCTGCATCACCGCCCCGCCCCTCAATACCATCACCGCCCCCCCTCATTAACATCACCACCTCCCCCCCCCCCCCTCATCATTTCCACCATCAAATACACCATTCAAAAAGCCTGCGGTGGAAAGTCCCAACTCTGCTAGGAGATCGTCCTCCACAACCCATTTAGTAGGTCAAGCGAAGAGACATATGCCGCATTTTGCCCTCTAGCCAAAGACAAGCTTGTAGGGCGTCTGTGAAAATGGCTTTAGAGCGCATGTGGCATGTGTATGTCATTCGTACAATGGTGTGGCTCTTCATACAATCACACAAACTCGTAGGGGTCCCACAGTTTTGATAACTGTATTGTGCGGTGACAACAAGAGCGGTGAGGGGCTAGTTGTCGCTAATTTTCTCATGTAGCCACGCACGGATCTGAAAAAAAACGATAAAATGATGTATTTGTTAGCATGGGTTAAAAAATATCTGATTACAAACATGACGTTGTGTCACTTGCCTGAAATTGAAATTGAAGTTGAAATTGTTCAGCACTTGCCTTTTGTTGCACGGTGCGATTCAACCTCTCGATTCCCCCATTAGCTAGACGGGCTGTGTCTAGGGCTTCCAATCACCATGCGGTACTCTAGCCACAAATCACGAAAATGTTTACAAAAATTCTTCGGTGGTGAGTATGCCCTCCTTTATAGCCATGCCCGCAACTCCTTGCCGTTGTCTAGTTGGAGAATAACGGGCGGGCCAGTCACTACAAATATCTTAAGCAAAGCCCGGGCGATAGTGACGAGCTGCCACAAGCAAACATTTATTACTTATCATCTCTTTTGTCTGCGATAGGACGTACTACCCCAAATTTGCGCAGCCATGGTGACAGTACATGAGCAACAACTTATAGCAGGAGCGGGATGTTAAGTACTCGGACTCCCAAGAGCAGTAGTGGTTCGCGACCGCGGTGTACACTTCCACGGTCGCGGTGTAAACGACAGCGGTCTACACAGCCAACTCTTTGTTAGTGCTTTCAGGCAAACGATACGGAGGCGATTGGGCACGAAGCTGAACATGTCGGCGAGTTCACAACCTAAAACGGATTGGTCAATATAGAGCGGGTCAACCCGACAAATCAATATTACCTTCGAGGCTTTTCAAGTTACGACGGCTGTGATTGGACCACATGGCTGCCACGTATCGAGCTCGGACGTCGAGTAGAGCACTCTCCGTTCGAGACAAATTTTGGCTTCAATCCTGAATAACAACCACAAGACGTGTTGTTCCCGACGCGCCCGTCCAATCCAAATTTACAAACCACTCATAAATGACTCCCGTTGCTACGTGATGTGCATGAACTAGTAATGTATTTATTACGTCTACTCAATGATATATGCAATCATGTTCACAATCGTCTGTTGTACTAGAGTTTTAATCACGAGACAAGGTCTGAATGAAACAAATGGATTGTTTCTACGTGGTCAAAGAAATCGTAAGTTAAAGGACTGATATTTAATAAGAGATTTTACTGTGGAGGAAAAGACTAGCGCTAACAAGTGCATGATAAACTAACCATGTTATGTGCGGTAGCACCCGGTCTTTCTTATTAAAAACTCTCGAGCTTGTCAGACGTCTGCATATTGCGACCATTTGTTTGGAGATGACAAGGAAGTTGGCGTAGCTTAATTCTCCGTTGTTTGCATCGATTTTGTTCATGGCCGACGTGGGAAGTACCTACATGTTTCTTACTCACGTCAACAACGACATAATTCATATTGTATGGTATCGCTAATTGTTACGAGACGCCTAATCGAAATTCATTTTAATATCGCATTGCATGCATTTTTGGATTATGTTTTTTGCTTTCGTTCGCTGATAGCTAGGCATACTTGGACTTCATGCGTATACTCCTCCATTAGCACACATATATATACATTGATGAAGGGGCCAATAACGACCTACTTCTGGAAGTTGGCATATGGTGTTAACTTGGAAATTAGCTTGAGGTTGCTCTTATTTGTTCTTGTCAAAAGGGGGAGGGCACGAGTGTAGCGATGACAACCTTGAGTCAATAGTCATTGTCTTTTTAAAATTGTACGTCATCGCCGCTTGATCAATTCCGTTCTTTCCAATGACGTCTATACACTCACAGTGGTACAAGCCATTGCAATGACTCATGTCTTGCCATTGCTTACACTACTACCGTAAAAGCAGTGAGACTTGTTGAGCTCCCACAACGCGCGCCGAATCAGGATGGCTCGAGGTCGTGCCACGTCTCATGCATGACACGCCCGACCTAAGGAGGCGTGACACTTATAGACTTAAGGCGCGCTAGACATAAGATGTCTAATTATGTCTAGAGCATTGGAGGGAAGAGGCAAGATGTTTTTATATTTTTATCATTTAATTACACAGTCAACATGTTTTGGAGCATTTCCGCTCCATGGAACCCCATACATCAGCCGCTGTGAATTGTAAAACATATGTGGGGCAGATTAAGGCAGGGCAATGTACCGAATAGAACTTCGGATTGACAATGAAAGTGGCATGTCCGTCGAATCCATTGCATTGGAGTGTGGGGTATTGGAGCCGCGCGCTAAATTGGAAACCCTTATTATTGTCCTCTCCGAGGCTATCCACATACGTATCTCTAGCCTATCAGGTCACCTCCGGTAGGGGGTACAATACTACAACCCATGCCTAGCCTCCTCCCGTCTTACGGAGCTTGTCTCGGTTCTATTGTTGTCCGGCCCATGCATTGTAATTGTTTGACCTCACCGCATATCCTTCCACCTTGCCAAGCATGGCGGGCCCAAATGGTTCACAAGTACACATGCTCCTACCTGCGATGCCTAATCGAAGTTCATTTTAATATCGCATTGCGTGCATTTTGATTTACGTTTTTTCCCCTTTCGTTTACTGAAAGCTAGGCATACTTGGACTTCATGCGTATATTACTCAATTAGCACACGCATATATAGTATATGCATTGATGAAGGGGCCAATAAAGACCTACTATATACTAATAGTAGGAAGTTGGCATATGGTGCTAACTTGGAAATTAGCTTGAGGCTGCTCTTATTTGTTCTTGTCCAGAGGGGGAGGGCACGAATGTGGCGAGGACAAACCCGAGTCAACATTCCTTGTCTTTTAAAAAATGTACGCCATCGCCGCTTGATAAAGTCCGTTCTTTCCAATGAAGTTTGTACACTCACAGTGGTACAAGCCATTGCACTGACTCATACCGCTTGCTTACACTACTACCGTAAAAGCAATGAGACTTGTTGAGCTCCCAAAACGCGCGCCGAATCAGGATGGCTCGACGTTGTGCTGCGTCTCATGCATGACACGCCCGACCCAAGGAGGCGTGACACTTATAGACTTAAAGCGCGCTAGACTACTTATGTCTAGCGCAGTGCAGGGAGGAGGCAAGATATTTTCATATTTTTATTATTTAATTGCACAACATGCTTTGGAGCATTTACACTCCCTGGAACCCCATACATCAGCCGCTATGAATTGTAAAACATATGTGGGGCAGATTAAGGCAGGGCAATGTACCGAATATAGCTTCGGATCGACAATGAAAGTTGCCTTTCCGTCGAATCCATTGCATTGGAGTGTGGGGTATTGGAGCCGCGCGCTAAATTGGAAACCCTTATTATTGTATGTCCTCTCCAAGGCTATCCACATACGTATCGGTAGCCTATCAGCCCCCCACCGGTAGGGGATACAATGCTACAACCCATGCCTAGACTCCTTCCGTCTTACGGAGCTTGTCTAGGCTGTATTGTTGTCCGGCCCATGCATTGTAATTGCTTGATCTCACCGCACATCCTTGCACCGTGCCAAGCATGGCGGGCCCACATGGCTCACATGTGCACCTGCTCTTACCCCGCGAAGACGGCTCCAACGTGCGGTGCCGGTGCGCCGCGGGGCGCTTGCCCTTAGTGTAATGCACGGTGGCATTATTCGCAGTTGTTATGAATGATATGAAGATTCCAAGGCCGGTTCTTTGGTGAACTTTGCCTCCATCCGCCAAAGACGAGAGGTTACGTTTCCATGACAGAGCCCCACGGCACGCAACCACTGTTAGTAAGACCCGGAATGGAAGGGCGACTGCAAAAGCATCCCAGTCAAACAAAAATAATGTTGGATGTTTCCCATGTGCAAATGTGAATGGTTGGAAACAAAATGCAATTAAGGTACGTTGACAATTAAATATAAGGCAAGTCATGCACGAGTGACAGCAAGACTTTCAAAGAGCAGGTAGATCCGCAGCGTCCGCCGACAGGCTGCGGCCCGGGGCCCACCCCTCCCCAAGACTTATCGCAATGTTCAAATTGTCCATTTGAAATTCAATTTGTTTTTTGTTTACATTGATTTACGGATTGCTGCCAGGTGCCTCGGCCACTCAAATGACAATCCGCTATAGTCGTAGAGGCCGGGCACCCTCCCTCTCCCGCTAAAATAGCGAGCAAGGGCCAAATATTTCCGTGTCTATATCAGCCCGTTGTTGTCTAGGCACTGATGTAGCGGAGGCGCGTGTATCGAGCTAAGGGCCGGGCGTCGGTAATTGAGAGTGTCACTTGTCGAGTTTGAGACGGGTTTCATAGTTGTACATAAAAAAAGGTGTCCCCGAAGTTCGACCTTAAGGTACTATTAATACGCGGTAACCACCTGGAACTCGCTGTCCTCCATCACGCGCACCTCCTCCACACCGGGCAGGTATGGCAGCAGCTGCCTCATGATTTCGGCGCCCTTCTCGCGGCTCTCGCGGGAGCAGAAGGTGTAGGGCGCCCGGAAAACGGGCTTGCAGAGACCGCACATTGCCATAGCCGTGTTGAGGGGAATAGGGTTTGGCTCGTGGAAGAGCCACGACACCAGCGGCGCCATCCTCGCCTCCAGGCCGTAGTTTGGATCGGGCCCCATCAGCTGCGACCACGCCCCCGGCGCCAGATTCGCCGCCACGCTGATAACCCCGTGCCCGCGGAACTTGTGCCGTCCCTCGTGGCACTGGTCGTCGTTGCCGCTCCAGCAACGCACGCCGCGCTCGGCGTAGTTCAGGATACGTGTGTTGCCGGTGCACTCCTTCACGCCCTGCAATCGTGTCAGAGAGTTCAGACCAACAGCGCCACAAGCTACCAGAGTCCGACAGCAGCTGCCCCGACAATATGCATACGAGGGAGGTTGTAAAAAATATGAAGTACTAGAAGCATTGTTAAGCATTAAAGCAATAGCCTGATTTGGTTCTTTACGATAATGTTTTCTTTGAATAGCCATGAAATCATCTGACAGTGGCAGCGAATACGTGTGTTTAGGAAAAACGCAGTGACACAGGCACGCAGCCGCGTAAGTTGCTCACCAATTGACATGAAAAGTGTGGTTCATTCAAGTGTTTCGCATGGTAACAAATGTGGCATTATCGAGAACCAATCAGAGTTGGAAATAAGTATGAATGAATGAGAAATATCAGAACTAAATATTGCTCGAGGATTGCAAGCTTTCGTAAAAGTTGTGCGTAACCTAAATTTTGATACGATTATTTGATTCCAACCGTTGTGTGTGTGTGTGTGTGTGTGTGTGTGTGTGTGTGTGTGTGTGTGTGTGTGTGTGTGTGTGTGTGTGTGCGCGCGCGCGCGCGTGAAACTGATTAAATACATTCATTCGTCGTAGGCACGAGTTTGCATCTCTGTCTGCTGTTGCGTTGGCACAGTCTTTACACTTTTTCCATATTTATAGGTGTCCGTCCGTACGTACTTGTGCGTCCGTGCGCGCGCGCGCGCGTGTGTGTGTGTGTGTGTGTGTGTGTGTGTGTGTGTGTGTGTGTGTGCGTGCGTGTCTGTGTGTGTGTGTGTGTATATGTTTTGTGACAGTTTTTTCTTGTGCGTGTGGGTGTGTGAAACTGATTAAATACAGTCATTCGTCGTAGGCACGAGTTTTCATCTTTGTATGCTGTGTTTGTTGTTGCGTTGGCACTGTCTTTACAGTTTTTTCTCTCTCCATATTTGGTGTTTTGGGAACATTTGCGTCTCTTGCTACATTTCTTATTTTGTAATCCAACATTTTTTCTTTCACAAGCTTCCTATCTGATCCATTTCCTATTGTCAATGTCGTTGTGGGAGAGGGAGGTTATATTGGGGGGGTGGGCGGACCAAGAAGTGTTCGTGCTTGGCGAGGTGCATGATTACGTCGTCGGGGATGTCCTGCCCAGTGCGGCCTGGTACATTGTAGACAATGGTGGGCCCCTCTGCCAGGACGGCCTCGAAATGGGTGAGCAGGCCGCTCGTGGAGGTCTTCCCGTAGTACGGGTTAATCTGCAGCGCGGCGTCCATGCCTACCTGCAAGGACGGAAGCAACATTGAAGGCGGTATAAGTAAACCTTTCATACACCTGCAGTGCCCACGCGGCATGACAAAAAACTAAGACTGTGCATAACGATGACGATGAGACGATAAATGGATTTACGACGCTGTGGTATTTTTGAACCTCGGTCGGTTTCGTCGGGATGTAACTTAAACGTGGATATACGTCAATATATTTTTGAAGCCTTTAGTGCTGATACCTATGCACTGCGCTCAGTTTACTCGGCGGCGCAGGAGCTGCCCGCACCAACGCGGTGTCTCTGTGTCGCAGTCTCCTGACGAACTTCTGTCTCATTGGGTGTATGGATTAAAAGTCTCCGATGAACAAAACAAATGCCTTATAGATATCTTCGCGAAAATCCAAGAATGAACACCACCCACACTCAAAATGTGACCTCGATGACTGCACCAATGTATGTTGTATGTAGCGAGGATTGCGAAGTAGTAGATCGCTAAATCGCTAAGGATCAGAGGTGTGTCGCTACCGCCGGAACGGCACCTAACCTTTTTGAAAAATAAAAATGGAGGAAATCCTTTCCGGAAATGGGAAAGAGAGCTCACCGCAAAACCCTGTTCCGTGGCGTGGACGGCCTCGCGCGTTGAGTTCGAGCCGGTATTACCGATCACTGTTAGCTTATCGCCAAAGTGGGTGACGGTCCAGGCTATAAGCATCAAGTGCTCATCCCACGACATCAGGTGCCCCTCGCCCGTGGTGCCCCCCACCAGGACGCCCTCCACGCCGCTCTGAGCCTGCACAGCGCGGGTAAAAAATAGATAAGCACGTGGTACAGGTCAGCCCTTACATTGTAGTAGTTTGTGGACGTGCTTGAACTCAAAACTAATACTCGTACAGTCAGATGAACGCGAAAACAGCCGGAGATAAAATTAAGCTCACTTTTAATTTTATAGGGTTTCATGACTCGATCATTTTTTTTCGCGGATGTGGTTAGAGCGCAAGATGTGACGAAGTTCCTTGATGGAGCTGACAGCATAACCCGAAAATGGGTGGCTGGTCGATTGCTCACCAGGCGGTTCAAATGCTCCTCATAAGCGCCAAGATCAATGTGGCCGTTGGGCATGAAGGGCGTCTTCACCGCACAAATGTTTCTCGCGAGCTCGGCGTGGTGATGCGCGTGATGGTGTTGGTTCAAGTTCGCCGTAATCATCAACCTACGCGTCGGCGTCGCACGGCACGGCTTCGCTGCGCGAGTCACTTTCACGCCTCTTTGAGAAAAGGCCGTGGCTTGGGTCCTCATTGTTAAAACTGCCATGGTCTTGCGTAATTTTGCTGTGTTTGGAGTTTTAGATTTCCGAGTATTCTGCAGTAGTAATTCACAAAAGTAACAGACGGGCAAAGAAGGGTTTAGTACGTATTCTATGCCAGGCACCCAAGAATTCACGTTGGAAATGAACTGAGACAACGGGAATGGCAAAGATCCACCCAACATGCTTGAAAACCTAACATGCAACTTGAAAGGGAACCGATTAGCCTCGTTCCTATCTCTTTTCAACGGTTCCGAGACTCCGAAACTCCCGAAACGAATGGCGGGTCTCGGAGATACCCAACCCGGCAATGTTTCCATAGTTGGGTAGTGCAGGTTAACCTAGTGTGGCAGCCACTTCGTCAGGTATAGACCCCGGCTTTAAAAACGCGCTAAATTCGAGCGGGATCTACAGAAACTGAACCCTGCATTCGACGAGGTAAAACCGAGACGTAGTTCAGCGAGAATAAGCGGCAATATGCAGAGGAGTAGAAGAAGCAGCGAGTCGCTACCTTATTTCCAAATAACGGAAGCAGGTCAGTGGTCACACACGTGATGCGACGAAAAAGCCCGTCGAAATTGTTTTGAATACTATCAATGATATATGTGTATGTTGTGGGTGGTCCGGGTAATGCGCGCGGAGACTTAAATAGCTGATCAAAGCGGAGCGGGCGCGACATCGGCGAGCTCCGCCCTTCGAAGGATCAATGTGCGGGACACGTCGTAGCCGTTACCCCGCCGGTACGAATTGATGCCCGAAACGGCACTCCATATCCGAAGCCCAGTACCTAAACGCCTCTCCAGAAATCTGATGCAGTGGTACGTTCAAGGCGTGCTCCACCCCGTGCGCTGAGCGGGTCGTAGCCTGTACGTTAAATCTTGTTCAATACACTGATACCAACTACGGAACGTACCGTTTATTTGGATAAACCTCATGCTGACGGCATCAAGCGCGTTGAATGTCAGCGACTTGCGCACCCGACGGAACGTCCGTTCGTGCACGACTTGTCACGTTGACAGCCTGCTTGGAACGGGGCCTAAGAAATCGGTCAGTGGAGTCAATATGCCTCGGGAGGTGTTGAAGATCCCCGCTGCCACCACTTCCGCGGTACCCTACTAGATCAAAACACAGCTACAAACATTTTAACAAAATTTGATATTTAATATATATTTGGCAATTCCATTGTCTTTGCTGAGAATGACAGAAGCACAATGAGCATTTTGCAAACCCAACAAAGATAGCACCGGCCAGCCTCGCATGCTGTGGGTGACGCAAAAAATGCAAAGGCATCGGGGCAAAGAGAAAGAGTTGGTCCGCATTACAGTCAGCTTTCAGCCCATTCTGATCCAAGCACTACTCGGGTGAGGGGGGCAGCTTGGCCAAGGGCTGGTCCGTCCATCCATCCATCCATCCACAAGCCCGCCCACTGTGGCGACCCTTTCCACTCAACTGCAAGCACTGCGCCCATTCACTGATACGATCCACGCCGTGATTCCTCGACCACCTTCGCCACCTCTGCCTCGTTTGGCGTCAGCACCTGAGACGATGAGACCGGAAATGCAAGTTTCGGTGTGGGCAGACAGCAATGGATGCGCAGACTAGCATTGCTGTCTGAGAAGAATCACCAAGCAAAGCAAGTAACACCCTGGCCTCTAGGAGTGGGACAGGGTCACCCGTACCTTGTCAATGATGCCATAATCGACGGCAGCATAGGGGTCAAAGTACTTCGGGCGCATAATGTCGCGCTCAATCTTTTCGGTCTCGTGGTTGGTGTGCTTGGCTAGCAGCTCAACCTGCGTGGATGGCACAGTGGGAGTGGGATCAAACAAAATAGAATGAATCACCGGCATTTTGAATATGGGAGGGAGATAAATCCAGCACATGATGAAAATACGAAAGAGAAGCGTCATTGGTGGTGACAAAAGCAATTCGCCTGCGCATACATGTGTGTATGTGCGTGTGTGTGTGTGTGTGTGTGTATGAGTGTGTGAGTGTGAGTGATTGTGTGTGTGAGTGAGTGTGTGCGAGTGTGTGTATGGGAAAGACAACCAACCAATCAACGAAAAAAAAAACCAGAAAATGGTGGTAGTTCTGAGACTAGATGAGGGAAATGGAGGAGCCCATGACTTCACAAAAACACAGTGGGCGAGGGAGCGGGGACGTAGGAATATACGATGTATAGGCGTCTCGCTAGGCAGGACAAGGGTTCCGATTACGAGATATAACAGAAGGAACAATGTAGTGTATTTCTTTGTAAGCCAAATGATAGAAGGGGTAAGAGCTGAACCGGACACGGGTGCTGCTGACACAAACCGATGAACACGTAGCTACGATGCACGAGGAAGGGCGAAAAGGGACGCACAATTTCCCGGTTGGTCTTGCGCAGCTCGGTTCTGTAGATGTCAATGTCCGATGCCTGCATCTGCTGGAAGCGCTGGATGGGCTGCCTGAGCATAATGGTGGCGGAGGGCAGTGCTGCACGGTACCCCTGTGAAACAAATAATAAAAAGCCAACATTGAGTCCAGGACGCATCTCAAACCCGATCAACAAAAGATAACCCAGTGACACCCACCCCCCCCACACACACACACACGCGCGCACCTTCTCTCCTGCAGCAAGCAGCATGGCTGCCTCCCCAAAAGCAGACCCCACAGCGACAGTTCGCGTAGGCGGCTTGATGTAGCGTATTGTGTCATAAATGGCAAACGCCTCCGACTCGTACCCGAGCTTGTCCCCCCCTTTCTGTTATGTCCAGAAGAGTACAAAGAGACAAAAGCCGCATTTAGTTAACTCCAACAGCCAGAGGCGGTAGGCGAGGTGAACAGTCGGTATTTTCCTCGGTGGACGGTCTTTCCTACCTGCACGCCGGTAGAATTGATGTAGAGGTAGACGGGCTTGGTGGGTGAGTCGTACTGCAAGTAGATCATCTCTGCCAGCAGCAGCTCTGTCACCGCCGGGACGAGGGACATACCCTAGGAGGAGAAGACAGCACCAGAGTAGTGCAAGATTTTCAGGTGCTGACGATTGATAAAGGGGCAGAGTGCGGTATACACTTACATGAACAGGGAAGAGAGGAGGGTTGCCTACAAGATAGACGATGCGCTCCTTGAAGAGGTAAGAGGGCAGATCGGGCGGGGTCTGCTCCGTGGCGTCGCCCGACAGCATAGGGATGACGTTGACCACGCTCAACTGGCCGCGACCGGTGCGCTGGTGGCGGCGAGGGGGCGCCGCAACCCTGGCAGCACTCAGCGGTGCACCACCGGCACGAAGGCGCTGAGAGATACCGTTCATACGCTGGGTAGGAGCTCCGGGGCTCCTTGCACTGTGGTGGCACAGCCAAGAGGACAAAGACACATCCAGCACATTCTTCAGCCCTGTCTTTGGCCTGGTGCAACCCCCACCAAACTACTCGTCTGCCTTCCCAAAACGCCTCAAACAAATACGTATCCCACCAAACGCCACTTCTCTGCTTCATACACGTCCTCCTTGGGCAGCATTGCTAACAACTTCCTCCCCCGTCACTTACATATAATACGTTTCTCATGCTCTCCTGTATTCTAAACTTATGGCAGAATTTCTCAGCGTGTGTGCGTGTGGAAGAAACTTGTCGCAGGTTCGCCTCTCCTATGGACCCTCCCATGAAACGGCTCAACAAAACACCGCCCGTAAACAACACTTCCGCTATGATACGACGCGACTGTGGCGTGCTCGTGATAGATTCAGTCGGGATGGAGCCGTGGTTAAGGAAGGGTAGGGATAGGAAAGGGATAGACGGAGAGGGAGGCGGGGCGGACGGACCTTATGGCCGCGGAAGCTGTCACGGGCGCCATCCTATCTGTCGGCCGAACCACAGCAACCGTGCCTTAGCGGATGGTCAAATGCTTGTGTATGAGGGTACCAAGGAAAGCCCAAGATGCGGTGATCTCACACGGAGGCGGAACAGACGGCGGCCGTGTGGGTGACAGCGCCCGAGAGGCTTCAGCTGAGGTCCGGGGATGAGGATCCGGTGCTACTGGCCTCGTCAAGCTGTCATCGCGTCAGTATCCGGCTCAGAAGGACGGCCGCCACGGCTGTACAACTACGAGCTGCCGGCCGTGCGATGTATTTATTAATTTGAATCTGACGGTCCAATATAGACACATTCCATTGAGGAATAATTTATTAGTAATAATTAGACAGATAATTCAGATTTATTATACAATATATATGCGTGACAAGTCAGTACGTCATTCATAACGGTGATTCAACAGTCACCATAAATAATGTAGCTCAGTTTCTTCCCTGGAACGAAGATAAAACATTTACGAATTTGAAAATTTCACAAATACGATATTCTAGTCTGCACTGATATATTTATCAGCGTATTTCAAGATGAAATCAGCTCTAACGGCGCAGGACTCATATTATCAGCGGTGCTGACGACAACAGCGGTACCGCGCCGCCGCGCGCCTGCCGACACATCAAAACTGTTGCTGCCGCATTATGCTGATAGCACCGCAATCTCAAACCTGACACCATCTTCACCACAACCGCCGCCCGAATACCGTAGGCCGCTGTGATTCTACACCGTGCCACTGATACCCAACACCGACACCCCAGACACCTAACTCGTCTTTCCTCTCATAACCCCCTTCGCCCCGGCGCTCCGGAACCCTCTCCCGCCGCCGCAGCTCGACCCGACCGCGCTGCAGCAGCACAGCCGGCCGACCAAATACTAGCACTAGCACCGCCTCATATCCAGGTAAACATGTATCTCATGTACTACCTCGACGATGCCGGCAACCGAGTCTACTCCCTGAAGGTCTGGCTTCCCTACTTTCACGCACCTCGTAGTTTGTTTAAGTTGCGACGGCCCCACCATACTGTCTCTTCGGGCGTCTCAGCGGTGGCCCAGGGATATTTAGGCCCAAGGAAGTGTAGGCGCGCGCTCTTGGTGGTTTGAGCTTCAGCTTTCAACATCATGTGTTGCCCTGCTCTATCAGAAATCTACCCCGGAGGGTAGCCCCACCGCCTCTGCCCACCCCGCGCGCTTCTCCCCCGACGACAAGTTCTCCAAGGAGCGCGTGACCATCAAGAAGCGCTTCGGCATCCTTCCCACGCAGCAGCCGGCCATCGAGCTGTGAAAAGTCTCCCAGGGAACGGGGCGAAGCAGCAAGCACGGGCGGCGTGGCTGGTGGCTAATGTAGCAATTGCATTGTGGTAGTATACATTGAGGGGGGTTAATGTGGCAATTGCATTGTGGTAGTATACATTGAGGGGGGTTAATGTGGCAGCGGAGAGGAGAGCAGTGCCAAATGAATGCCTGGTACTCCATGTGTTTGTGCTCACTTACAGTGAAGTATACAAGCAGGCGTGCTGACGGATGCGGCTCAGAGCACCATCTTGGCTAGTGTAAGCAGGTACAACTATATTTTGTGGCGGAGTGTCCCTCCCCATGCCACACCAGCGCACTTCAGCAGCAGCTAAACCGATGCATGACAAGCAGGCTGTGGCACTACACCTGAGGGGCTCCGGTACCGTAGAATCGCGTGCTTCAGAGGCTGTTCGGTGCATGACTGTCGGCAGTGTGACATGTTATTGTCGGTGTGTATGGGGGGCGCTTGGATGGTGTGAAGGACGTACAATTGTGACTCGCTCGCAGAGGCGCAGCCGGCGCTACTTCAGAGCAGATATTCACTAAACATGTGAACATTTATTGTGACCTTCAGAAGCATCAATCACTTAGGGTAAGGGAGGGGGAATGGCGTTGCACGCGAGAAAGCAAATGGAGAATCAATGCAACTGGGACCGACGCTGGCCATCCGATTTTCCGGAAGCTGTGTATCCGTTCGAAGTAAAATATACTCGGGTTTGGAGCAGGTTGGAGATGTGAATTGTTGCTGTCACGCTGTCATGGGTAGTTTGGTTCGACATCAAATCTTTGGCATGGCCTTTTCACGGCACCAGCTGCGTTAGTGCCGGGCCCTGCTCAGTTACTCATTACTTACTGCAGTCCGTGATGACTTTGAGGGCGCTTCATCACAGTGGCGACTGTGGTAGTATGGCGTCGTGTTCATCACAGCAAATGCCATACAGTCGTGCTGCCTCTCACTGCGATTACGCATGGGATTGCACAGATTACGCGTCAATACAATCTCATGTATATGGGGTGCCAGAGATCATGATCGTCGGTAAAGTTATGGGACAGCCCCTCAACTTCTCACAGTCCAAATTAAATTCGAGATGACTGTCCATGCTTATTGAAAATAGCGCTGTCTTTTTCTAAAATGCAGGCGCGAAGCTCAGAATATCACTATCAAACGATGGTAGCCTACGATCGTATAGCCTTCGCCGCCGTCTTTTCCCTCGCGTGGTTCTTACTCTACGTGCAAATTACAAATCCATTCTCAGTTTCGGCCGCCTGCCCCTAGGCGACCGCCTCTGATGAGATATCGCGCCATCATCCGACCATCCAAACTCCTCCTCTGGCTGCTGTCCGCGCTCACTGCCGCTGCTCCCTTTGGGTCCCCCACTCCCGCTGTCCGTCCGCACTCGTTTCGCGTGCACCCACCGCTCCTCCTCTTCGGCGCTTTCCTCCCGCCCCCGCTTGAACAGACCCCGTGCTGCCCGCGCGGTCCTGTCCGACCCTCCACCCGAGCTACCACGAGCAGAGGCGGGAGGAGCAACCTCGTGCGCGCTGTTTCGTCTAGCCTGCAGTTGTGTCGTCTCTTCTGGTGAAACAGAAAGAAACTCGAGCGACTGATTAACGTGGTCGCCTCTGTCACGGCCGCGGCGAAATTGACGCCCAAACCGCGCATTCGAACCGCGAGGGTCCGAGTTATCCAGGAGCAAGGAGTCACTGCCAACCGGAAGCTGCGGCCCAATGCATCGCTCGCAGGGTGTGCGACGCGCGCCCACCTGCACCGGGTTGCACTGCGCGCACACGCCTGTGCTGTTGGGGGTTGTCAGGCTCTGCTCCTGATCATGCCCGCGCCTCACCTCGCTGGGTGTGGCCACGGGGTCCAATAGCTCCGACGACTTATCCCCAAACTTTGTCATGAAGGGGGTGGGCGGCTTGGTGTCCAGCAGTGTCTGCGTTCCGGGGGATATAGCGAAGTTGTCCCAACGGCGCGAAGTGGGCGGGGGAGAGGGCGAGGGTCCGGCGGGGCCCAACGACGCTCGACGCACCATTCGGAACGCGGATGCCATGGGTGTGAGGACAGCGCCCAACCACCCCCAACTACCGTTATCGTCACCGTCTGCCCCCGACGGCTCCCTCACGCCCTCCTCCTGTGACGCATTACCGTTTCCCTCCACCGCTACGTGTGGGCCCGAAGGTGTTCTCGCCGTTCTTGCGTCTACGCCTATCTCCGCTCCGGGAGCTACGTCCGCCTGGTGCACTCCGCTTCCCTGCCTACCAACCCCCCCATCTTCCTCCTCCTCGACCACAGTAGGCATGCGAGGCTGTCGTTTCGCCTTGGGCGTCGCCTCGGGTCGAGCTGCTTGTTGTGATGATGGCGAGTTTAAGTTGGGAGACAGCAGGTTGTTCGCCTCCAACACTCTCCGCAGCTCGGTAGCGTAGTCTTCGGGAGACCGTCCGGGGGGCGCCATGGCCCTCGCAAACGTCAACAGCTGGTCTTCCGACTGGCTCACTTGAGCACCCACAGCTCTCGACTCGGAGCACCCCTCTCCCATCTTTGCATCCACACCCGTTTCTCCCCCTCGCTGCCTGCGGGGCTTTTCAAGCTCAGTCGTCCCCGCGCGTGCGTTCTTCACCTCGCGACCGCCCCCTGCTCCTCCGGCGGCCGCTTTGGTAGCGTTACTCAGCCGCTGTCGCTTTGCGGGTTTCCGTCCCGACGACCCAACGCGCTTGCCAGAACGCGCGGTGTTACGTGGCGTATGCCCATCGCTGCGCGCCGTCTCAGGCAAGGCAACCTCGTCTTCTGTGGAAGACGGCTGCGAGTTTGGCACCACACTGCCGCTATTTTTCCTCCCGGGGTGGGCCGCCGCGCATGCTGCGGTGTCTACCACTACCACCTTGTCGTTCTGAGCACCCGATGCTTCAGGCCCGCCTAGCGAGCTCATCCCCACTCGCGGAGTCGTCCCCACTTGCCTTGGTCCGCCTGTACCTATCGTTCCAGCCGACTTCAGGATGAGCCGAACGGAGCGCTTGGTGGGTTCTCCTGGTTGGCTTTTTGCCCCAGTAGCCTCCACACCGATGTCAGAGGCGCCAGCAGGCGAGGGTGCGGGCGCACCAGCAAAGGCAGTGTTAGCTAGGGACCTTCTCGCGAGCCGGATGTCCGTGGGCTTAGGAGTCGCGGTCTTCCGGGGGGCCGGCGACTGTGACAGTCCATCCCGTGTCGGTAAAGCAGGCGAGGTTCGGGGCGAGCGTGGCCTTGGGGTCCTCGGTTTACGGTGGGCCCAGTGCAAATTCTCGCCCTCACTGCCGCCGCTCCTTTGCGACGACGCTGCCTGAGGGTTCCGACGCGTTGAAGTAGGAGAGACTTCACCAATGCGCTCTGCGGGCGTCTTGGACTGCGGTTGGGCCACCGCCTTGCGCTCCTCCACTTCGTCGCCTTCCGACACTGCCATTGGTACGACCTTGGGGAGCGCACGCCTCGTGACCCTCCTCGCATGCTGTGGATTCACGTCGACTTCTGTTCTCTCTGGCGTACAACCTACGCTTTGACCAGCGGAAAGTGGAATTACTGGCGGATAAAGCGACTCCGTTCCCTCTGGTGCCTTTCCTTCACATCCAGACTTCGCCAGAACCTCGGCGTTTGCGACCTTGCCCCCTGACACCGGGGGCACAATTGGCAGAGTACTCGACTTCGTAGCCTGATCAGCTTCCAGACGAGCGCCTTGCTCGTCGTCGAGCCTTACCTGGGGCCCAGTTTCCACGACAGACTCGCCGTCCGTCTGACGGTCGGCAGGTCCACCGCTTGTCAGTCGAGCGGAATTCCGTTGAGTGACCTTGCCTGCCGTCTCGTCGACGCCGCTCTTTGCTTGTCCAGCTACCACTAC
This sequence comes from Tetraselmis chui, assembly GCA_026401115.1. NCBI lineage: Eukaryota > Viridiplantae > Chlorophyta > Chlorodendrophyceae > Chlorodendrales > Chlorodendraceae > Tetraselmis > Tetraselmis chui. The sequence goes on from JAPMLY010001752.1 coordinate 49,701, forward strand.
CCCCTCTTTTGCCCCAGCGATAGAAGCGGGGCGAGATGCAGTCGGAGCAGCAGCATCATCACTCAATCTTTCCTGCTTATCGGCAGTTCCGTCCTGGGCGCCGTCCACAGCCCTCATCTCCGGTTGGAAAGGAGTTTCCCGAGTCGGCTGCTGCTCCGACGGGGCGGTATCAAACCGTCGTTGCGACTGCCTATGTACTCTCTTGATGCCCCGGACTGAGACATCCAGTGCTTCAGCATTTGCGGGGGTGTGAGGAGGAGCTCGGAGTCCTGCCACTGGCGATGACAATTTTCGGGCTTCCGCGTTGCGATCCCCAGCCACCACCGCTGCGTCACGGCCGGCAACGGCCGCAGCTAGCTGGCGCCTTATTTGCCGTGCAGGAGTCTCAATAGCTATCGGCTGACCGTCTTCCGGGTTATCGGCCTTCTCCTCTAGCGTCTCAGCTTCCGCCTCCTGACGGGGTGACAGTTCCTCTGCCTCCCCATGAGTATGCTGCCCAACAGTGCGGCCATCGCCGCAACCCTTTGAGGCCACAGTAGTAGCTTGGCCAAGGCTCGTGCCCTTTCCACCCACTCGACTCATCGCCGTTCGTCGAGTCACGCGCCGAGACGGAAGGACCTCCCCACCCACACCATCGACTCCATTTCCCTTTTGACGGACGATTTGAGTATCCTTGGCTACGCTGTCTTTGACTCGCTCGACCGGTTCAACTTCGGGCTTCTTCGACGCGCCTGCGACGTTCTCGTCACAACGAGTCGGGCCCGCTGGTTCCATCACCTTGGCCATCGCCGTGCGTCGAGTAATGCGCTCGGTCCTGACAATTTTTGAATGCAGAACATTGTCACTCGCGCGTAAGCCTTCCACGTACTTCACACTGTTTCGCTCGACCACTTTGGCACGTTCGTTCTCTTTATCCGCGATGAGTGTTGGGACCTCTTCCCTCTGGGTTGGGCCCGCTGAATCCAGCTGGGACAACGCCGCTCGTCGTCGAGTAATACGGACAGGTCGCACTTCCTCTGACCGCAGGCATTCCTCTCCCACACCGCCAGTAGGTGTGTTCGACCAGTCCTTGGCTGCACAACCTTCCGAAGCACTTGTGGCCTCCGTCTTAGCCACCCTATATGTGCGCTTGTCCTCATGTCCCTCATTCGTATTTGCCGAGACGGGCTGAGCTGCGGCTTCCTTTCCCCCATGGCGTCCGTCCAGAGCGCCAACATCAACGTTGCCTTCAAAACACTGAGTTTCCTCATCCTCAGTCGCGAGCACATCTCTTCGTCCCTCTTCCTGCGCAGTTGCAGCATCAGTCTGCCCTGGCTCTCCATGTCCCCGATGAGCGACGGGTTCCTCGTCGGTTCTGCACTGATCTGTCACCGCCGTATCACCTGGCAGTTGACTCCGAGATGGAATGAAAGCTTCAGCATTGCATCCCGGCCCCACTCCTCGTTGGTCGTGTGCCTGGCGGGACTCCTTGCTACGACTCTCCTCCCCTGTTTTCTCCCCCACTTCGTCGACCTTCGTATGGACCTGGAGGACCTCCCCCTCTCCCTGTTGCGCAAGTTCTACCAGCATCCCTGTCGCCTGTCCGCTAACAATTTGCTCTCCGGGCGCCCCACTGTCTACATTTGCTGCATCTGCGTCATCAGTGCCTGGTGATTCGACCATCACAGGTCTAACTTGTTCTGCTTCGCCTCCGCTTGGCTGTGCCGGGGTGTAATCGGGAATCCCAGAGGAAGCAACGCTAGCTTTGAGCCGCAACTGGAATGTCTGATCTGGTGCACGAGGAGGTGTGACCATGCTGGCACGCTCGCCATCGGCATCGCCATGGCTGCGAGGTACCTGTCCGGCCCCACTATCTGGCTTGAGAGTTACTCCTCTTTCCTGGAGGCTACTGACTTTTCCTTCGGACATGTCAAGACGCTGGGAGTGACAAATAGCCAACACGCCGCGTAAGTCAGTACGGCTGACATTTGGCATGCAGTTGGATTGGTGGTGATGCGAAAATTCAAGGGGTTCCAGACTTATACTCGAAAACATAAGAGGGGCGGGGGGGGGGGGGGGATCAAGTTAATGGGGTCTATGGAGGAGGGAGAGTAATGGAGCACACCTTTCTGATAATGTCCATTGTAGCTGGGACAAAGGAGGCTGAGGTGTGGAATGGGACGTGGGCGAAGCCGACTCGCATGCTCGCGCCTGCGTTGGGAGCGTCTCCCTCCGACTGCACGGGGCGCGGAGTGTCTGGCATGAGCAGTGTGCCGGTACCAGGCATCCCACAGCCACCACTTCCACTGGTTTCCCCGCCCTTATTGCTCCCCTCAGGAGAAGGATTCGCCCTGCCCGATGAAGGCCCATCGGCACCGGCCTTTCGACCGGAACCCTCTGCGCGGGTGCACGGTTTGCAGGGCTTCGATGCTTTCAGCGCTTTGGCACTGAAACAGCCTCTACCCCATGCCTGGAGAGAGTGATCATGACAGTGCACCTGTCTGCACTTCACACATCGCCTGCATTTCACCACCTCCTGGCCTCGCCTTGTCCGTTCCTTAGACTCCATTCGACACAGGTCACACGTCGTCATCCCAAAGTTGCCGTCAGCCGTGAGCTCTAGCTCCTCAGTGTCCAGCTTCGCAGGCGCTGGGGGAGCGTCATTCCTGCTCTTCGCCTTACCGCCCTTTGACTTCCCCCCCTTCTTCCCGTTCCCTGCCTTCTTTGCTGACACTCCAGCATTCCCTGCCTGCTTTGTCTTCTTCTTACTCGGCTTCTCGACCCGACCTCCTTTACTCTTCTGAGTCTTCACCGGGGCAGTGGGGCCGAGCTCGACATTGTCGACCGGCCCATCAATTGCATATTTGGGGATGGTTGCATTGGATTCAGAGGGGTAGATGAATGCTTTCTGCACGACGTCGACGCCATTACTGCCATCTGCCACTTCCACTGGATCATTTTTGCTCCTTTTCCCAGTGACCCTCTGCCCCCCCGCGACATCCGCGGCTGCTCTCTCAGCGGCAACGATACCGGGGACAGCAGGGGGCTGGGTTGCCAAAGGATTGGCAGCTCTTCCCTCCTCAGAGCCACCCACGCCCCGCATCGCCATTTCGGGAACTGTGGTCTCCTCATGAGGCGCGGTGGGGTCAAGGACGGCAACGGAATGAGAAGGCTCACATGCGCCCTGCCCACCCTCCTCACTGTTACCCTTCGTTGCTGTGGCGTCTTTGAGCTCAACAACAGGCGTCATAGAATCATGGCAGGTGGGCTGTGAAGGCACATGCGCGGCCTGTCCTCTTTGCTCAATGCCTCCCTCAACATCCTCAGCCTCCACAGTTCCTTTAGTCTCTCCACCCGGCGCGGTGGTATCAGGGACGGCAGTGGGTTGAGAAGACGCGACCTTCGCTTCCAAACCGCCCACATTGCCGTCTTCAACGCGCATGGGGGCAGCAAGCCGGCCAGCATAGAGTATGCCAGCGGGAAGTAAAGAGGTGTGCGTCTGGAGTGCACGTCTTACGGTCGCAGGAGCCGGCGAGCCGTCCTCGCTGCTGGCCACCACGCTGGCATTACCCTCAGGCGACTCAGAGAAAGCACGAAGCTGCGCGTCAGCGTGTGACTTTAATTTCTCATCCCCGGCAGTTTCCGGCCTGATCGACGCCTCCTGAGTGGCAGAGACCATCCAGCTGCCCCATCGTGGCGGAGGGGCTGCCACTGTGCGGCTCGGAACTCCAGCTTGGTGTCCGTCGGACAGGAATTCATTCATGCGCGCACCTAGACAGAAGACCAGCCAGTTCAGCAAATATTACACATGTCTTGACTCGGAGGCAGAAGATATGGCTGGGAAGTTTCAAGTGGTGAACTTACTAAAGTTGTAGGCTGGTGGAGAGCGGCGAATAGTTTTCGGACGAGGAGGGGTACGCTTGATTGTCTCCGGAACCACATCGCTGCCCGCGTCCGACTCGCTGTCATCGCTGCTATCAACAGCAGATGGTAAGGTGCGTGCAACGCTACGCACCCCGTTCCCCGCAGCCTCGTCTCCCTCCCCCAGCGACATCATCGGCAGCGGTGCTAGTGGGCTCGTAGGAAATGCAGCCTCTTTGTCAGCAGCCGAAGCCCGTGCTACTCGAAGTGGCGTCTCCATTATGCACTTGTCAGCTGCATGACGGAAAAGTACAACATAGCGGTAGTTTAGTTCCAACCCCAACTAGAGGCAGCTGTTTGCTCAGTCGGAGTTCACTTATGTGACTGCTGAAAAAATAGCACTTACCATCGGGGTCAAGCCTGTCTCTCTTTGCCACATGCTTCTTCCCCTTTCGGCACGACCGGGCTCCAGGGGGAGAGGAGGGTCCTACCCCGTCGCCAGTCTTTCCCTGCACAATACAGTGAGCTTCAGCTCCACGGAGGAAAGAGCCAGAGATTCGAAAAAAGAGGGGACGTAGTGGTGTGCACCTTCACGTGCTGCAGCGAATGGGCGTGCAGGTTTCGGGACAGCGACTTAACAGGACTCCGAACTTTCGAGCGCTTTTGCATATGGGCATTGCCAACAGCAGTGCTCCGACGGAGGCCTAAACATACGATGGAAGGTATTCTGAGAGAACTGGACACGGGATAAGCGACCTAGTCAACGCACCTCAGGGAGACTGAAAGACAGGCGACCGTACCTCCACGGCCCGACTTGGTGCCCGCAAACGGCTTTCGGATACCAGTGCCAATCCGAACGAGTCGACTATCGTAGCCACGCCTGCAACCGTTACACCGAATCTCAATCTCTCCGTGGAAAACAGGTTTTCGTGCTACGTCACATTTTGCGGTGGTTTTCATCTGACAGATGGCTATGAGACTCACCTCATAGGCATACCCCTGCTATTCTTCCCCGGCCCTGTTGTATTCTTAAGCGCCATGTGGTTCACAGAGTCCGAGGCCCTCCCCAAAACCTCCCGTTGGCTTCCCTGACTAGCGCCTGCCGCGGACGTGTTTGGAGCTCCCTGACAACCGTCTCCCCCAACACTTGCAGTCTCTGGAAGCCCTGCGCAAGGGTCGACGCCACCCAGGCTGGGCACGTCCTCCTCCTACCCAACGCATTCACTGTCAGCACATTCATACAGAAGCCCACGCAAATACGCACCAAGGATACTGACATTACACAGAAACTACGAGCGCAGCACCTACCTCGATTTCTAGTTTCTTTGAAAGGTATTTCAGAGTCTTGGGGAGTGTTGCCCCTGAAATCCAAAAGCCATGGTTAAGCAAGATATAGAGCACAAGTCTTGCTCAGGGTGGGTGTGTCAGCTTGGAGCAATACATGAAAAACCGTGTAGTATAAATAGTGGAAGGGGGGTTTGGGCTACCGTAACGAGAAATTAGAACGGAGTTGAAGAAGACGTGGAGTTGGCCGCCCTCAAACAGCTGAAGCCTCCGAAGCAGCTCTGTCAGCTTCCCTCTCAGCTTTTTCGCTGGAGGGTCCTCGGGCTTATCTAGAGCCTCTGTACCTGACACCAGAGAAAGGGCAACCATTGATATACTACCACCGCCTCTCAACTGCTTAAGCCAAACGATACGCGCGCATAATCAAATCGGAAGACAGGGGAAAGGAAGGAAGCGAGCGCAAACCTGTTTTGACACCTGCTGAGATTTCCAGCCGCAGAATCACCTCTGTTTTTATTCGCTCTGCTGAAAGCAATTCAGCCGCACCCCCCCTCTACCACACGCCACGAAATTAATGACCCATGAGAAAACGTGTGATAATGGTCATGTTTGGTAAACGAACAACAACAGCCCGCTCTGCATGCACACCTGCTTCTCTGTGTTCCCCAGCAAGCGCCCCCGCAAGGCATCTCTGGGTCCAGTGCGCTCATCATGCTCGTCCTGCGTGAGAAGTTCGAGTAAGGCATTAGGTTGGCTACCAGTTGTCCTTGGCGTGCCGTGGTGAGCACTACCGATGGAAAACATAACTGACATTTATATACGACATACCTCAGACATCTTCACAACGCAACTGAGAGCCTTCCCCACTTCCACCCGAATTTTCTCCGCCGTTTCCTCTAGTGGCATACCACACGGGTTGCCGAGTATTTTTAGAAGTGTCGCCTCTGTACTACGCAGCTCCGTTTCCACCGGGCATGCCCCCGGCAAGTTGCCCTCCACGGAATCCCCATCCGAATCATCCCCACCCGCTCCATGATCCTCGACCTCCACGTCTATACGATGGACACAATATCACAACTAAGTCAAAGTCCAGATCAGCCATACATACCGAATTGATGACATTGTGGCGCTTCTCTCCACCTGATGGCATGTCAATGTTCGCAGGCGTATCCGCATTGGGACCAGCACCCTCGTCCTTGCGAGGGGCTAATACAGGTCGGCGAGCCTCGCCCTGTTTGGCTGTAGAGATATGTAGCCGATGGGGTGCTGCTGCTAGGTTTCGGACAGGCTCCGTAGCCGGAACTGCCACACCCTGCATTGAGAGCGCCAGAAGCTGGGAACCACGGCCACTCAGCTTCTTAGCCATTGGTGGAAGCTCCGTAGCAGGAGCCCTTATTCCTCCTGATCGACCACCCTGTAGTAGATATGAGTCAGGCATAGTGCCATTTTCAGCCGGGGCCGGTCTCAAATGACATGCGACTCTGTGCACACTAGTTCCAATGATTGGGACAAGCATCCTCACCGCTGACTTTTTGAAGCGCTGGATCTCTCGGGCCCGGCGGTGCTGGGGAAGCATCGCCACCCGAACATCTTGGGCACGGATATTTTGACCATTCTCATTCAACACTGAACCATAGGCACTCGCCCGAGGCGCTTCTCCGGCGTCGGCATTAAACCGCTGTGGAGGAAGCTTAAGCTTGCCGACAAAGTCACCCACAGCTTCTAGTCGGCTTTGGGCGGAGATTGCATACGTCGACGACTCTGGGATGGTGCCTTCCCTGCGTATTCTGGGAGATGTGGGGCCACCTATGTTCCCGCAAGGATGAGGCGGTTCATTTAGTGCCCCTTTAAAGCCTAGGCGCCCTGTCAACTGAACTCCCCAGCCCGTCATGCACATCAAGGACAAAGATAGGCCTTTGCGTGCGTGTGTGTGTGTGTGTGCAACTGCGTGGCTGACTGTGTGTGGCTACGTGGCTGTGTGTGTACACGCGTGTGAGTGTGTGTGTGTGTGTGTGTGTGTGTGTGTGTGTGTGTGAGTGTGTGTGTGAGTGTGTGTGAGTGTGTGTTTGTGGCGGGAAGCATACCTATTTTCTCAGGTGGGGAAAGCACTGGCTGCTTCTCTTGTGGGGCAAAGAGGCGTGCTCGGCTGGACACCGTAGGGCAATACGGCATGTTAACATTTAGAGGGCCGACGCAAAGTGAATCGTTCAAATGTGCAATGGGATGTAAGGAACATGCAGGTCACCTTTTGCTGTCACCACGCCCCCTGAGCAGCACCCAACCAAGTCCCTCTCCCTTTCGCAACAGCGCACTGCTTATAATTCTACCCTGCCCTGAAAAGACCACCTGCAGCGCCCTGATGCCCACAGTAAGGTGTCAGCAATATGTTATCACACCCTTCGAGACATCACCAACCATGAAAGTCCACTATGGCAGGGAGGTACCTGGCCAGCTCTGGAGAGACCCTGCGCCCCTGACCAATATTCGATTCCGAATTCAAGTGCCTGCTGTCCTCCTTGCCACACTGCTGGCTTCCTGCAATCGTACCCAAAGCCCAGCAAGATTCCATCAATCATTCACAGTGACAAACACAGACAACATACAGTAGTGGATCGGTGGACCAGTGTCCTGCACTAAGGCCCTCTCACCACACTGACTGGTGTTCGGCGTCTGGTTACGCTGCGATGGCTTTGTAGGCTTCAGGACGTCCATATCGCAGCAAACCCAGATGGCGCGCGACTTTTCCTCACGAAAGCGTTTCCCGATGCGTTGAAGGCCCTCAGCGGTGAAGGACGCCAGCTCCTCAGGTAGCTCCGGCTTGGGAGCTATCAGCAACACCAGCGCCTTGCGCTTGACATTGTGCTTGACGACCATGCGTTCTGTTGAATGACACACGCACAGAACTTTACAATATAATGGGGGTCTGGTCCAGACACGAAGAACCATCCTCGACCAGAGGTAATGATTGTGCGACAGCAAGAGAGGGGCTCACCTCCGTAAGCAGTGGAAGATTGTGCAGGGGGAGGCGGTCCCCCAAGGAGCTCACTGCTGACACGTTCAGAAGCGTTCTGTGGAGAGATAGTTTCGTTTTGGGGGGCTGGGAAGTCACTCCCGGCGCGTCCCTTTTGGGGCTGCATGTCGCCAAGGGCGCTCTCAAGAGCACTACTGATTTTTTGGCAACGCTCCCCCACTTTCCCCAGCTCAACCTCACACTGATGCGAAGGATCAAATCAAATAATTAGGCAAGTGAAGAGGGTTTCATGTGACAAGTAAAAGCGCCAATCAGAGCAGTGGGAGGCGTCTTACTTTGCGCTCTCTGGAGCTTACAGTCTCGAATTTATTGCAGAAAACTTGCCACCCTCTATCGCTTCCGCGGAAAAACTCCGTGTGCTGCTTCTCTGCATCTGCAGCCGCTGCGAAGGTAGCCAAATGGAACATTTTTTCATTTCCCGCTCAAAGAATACTATTAAAAACCCGAAGGAACAGTTTCCCGCCAGTGCCACGAAGACACGCGCGTGAATAGCCAGACAGCATGAAACAGCTGGGTTCGAACCTTCAGCTTCTCGAGAATCAAAGAAGCGGAAGGTCCACTCGGTCTCGCACACCCGGCGCAGTCTGTCCAGCCCGTTTACTACTCGCCAGGCCGCGTCCGCCACTGCCTGCCCTCGCCCGGCGCTGTCAATGCCAGCAACATCAATAAGCAGCACCACAGTGCTGTGCACCTGAACAGCGAAAAAATGGTGTGTTTTTTTTCAGAGAACACGTAAGAATTTCGACGTCGATGCCCGTGCTCTACATCGCCGGTGCTTCACTCGGCATATCAGCGCACAGCTGTCACAGAGTTTGAAACAGCAAATCGGCCGTTCCGAGGAAAATCTTGCAGCCCCGCTGTAAAACCCGACATACCGCTGCCCGTCCCTTCCCCTCTCTCCCTGAAATAATTGACAGGAAACTGGCATACTCGCTTTGCTAATGATCTCACCTCCAATGCATCAGTGTCTCCCGCAGGGCGGGTGAGACTGGAGTCCAGCGCCACAGAGGCGGTGTTCACGCTGGCAGACATCTACACGTCGCTGCGCAGTAACCTTTCCGTGCTATGATATGATACACCCCATGGATCAAGAGACTCCAAAAGTGGAAGCAGGTCCAGGTGATTTTTCTTGATGACAGTCCCCGGGGGGGAGAGTTAGCTGCGAGTTTGACGAGTGGCCGCTCGAGTCCGCCGAGTTTCTAGCTAGCTACTTTTTTAGCCGCCGGCGGTGATCGGCTTCCGCTTTACTCAGACGGTATCGTCCAAAACAAACTTCCGACGACCAGAAGCGATATGGGGAACCTGTTGTTCTCTTGCAATTTTATCTTGCTTCGCGGTGTAACATTCATACACACAATAATAGGCAGCCTGCTTGAGCACCACGACGACGGCGGAGTAGCGTTGTGCGGTAGATCGGGGCGTGGCGCGAGTGCGACACGAGACAGCCGTAAACCGAAACACGAGTATCAGATGGCTGCATATAGATTTCGAATTATTGTGTGAACATGAAGCGCTACCCTGTGATTCTCGTATTACTTCGGTTTGTTATCGGATGAATCCTAGGCTTTCTTTCGGATTCCATAGGCCCTCGGGTGACACCGAAAATTGTGCGGCGGTTCCTGATATAAAGCATCAATAAGATTTGAATTTGAATGTGAACCGCTGTACATGATGGCTCCTGCCATTTCCCGCCACACCCTGCTACTGCTACGTTATTTAGAGAGTACCCGTACTTGAGGCAGCAGTACAGGGCGGTCATGAGCTAAACTACGTAACAACTATCCAAACTACTAGGGAGCGCATCTGTACAGGTCGTGGACAAAATATATCATCTGCTTCCGTACAACCATGCGCTAAGTACTGTCGAGGGGTTTCGCTGCTGAAATATGTCGCGCAGGGCACAGGAGAGGGATATGAACCGCGCGCACGACCGTCGATGATGAAGGCAAATTAATTAAAGTACCTCTAATACTAATACCTCTACCCACTAATACCAACTACCTCTAATACCTCTAATACTGTATACTGATGGTACATGTACCGTACCGTACTTTTCGGACCGACGCCGCTCCGAAGCCAGTTGCGACAGTCGTAGAAGGCAGAGACACAACACACAACCGGTAGCAGGACGGTGGCCCTCTCATACACCGCCTCCGGTGACTCAATCGCGAGCCCCACCCCGTTGCGGGAGAGCATAACTCGGAGCTTGTAAAAAAAAAATTGCTTGCCGTGCTCGAGCAACTTTTCCCGCGGTGGCGGAGACATGGCCGCCGAGCCGAGGTCACCATTCGGGGAGGATGATGGCCGGGAGGACGACACAGCGGAGCAGGAGCCACGCGACGTCCAGACTGCATCACAACCAAGTAGTAGCTGGTGGCACTCGGCCACCAGGTACGCGGTTAGTGGCAGTACGTGGCTCAGTTGGGGCCGGACAAGTGCTGCGTCGCAGGTTTCTCCGGCCACGGGCGGGAGGGAGCCCTTGCTTGGAGCGGTTGCGGAGGAGCAGGAGTCGGAGGTGAGCCCGGTGGGCAGCACGGGGGCGACCTCAGGGGGTGGCAGGGTCCCGATAGGGCCGTCAATGCTTGGGGCAGGGCTGGAGCGGGTGATGTCCATGGTGGATGGTAGCACCTCAGAGGCGCATCAGCGCTACCTCTCCTCTCCAGTGCACGAGCGCACCAACTCCACCCTCCCAGAGGGCTTGTACATGGATGAGTGGGTCGACCCGCTGTTCTCAGACGAGTCCGTGAGCTTACCGGCCTTCCTCATGCAAAAGACAAACATATCAGCCGGAGTCGGGTGAGTAGCCTGTTGCCTGCTATCACACCACTATCATGTACAAAATGCAAGGCATAATTTGCGTTGACGCATCTTTCTGGCTCCGCAACGACAACGGCGCTGTCTCCATGCAGGAATGAGAGGCCCTGGGGCTGGCTTCACAGATGGCGCACAGACAAGCGACAGAGAGGTATGTCCGAGAGCTCTACCATCCTTCCATACTTGAATAGGCTTTCCCTTCCGCTGTGGTATCGCGCATCCAAGGATTGGATTGCCTGCACAACCCGATGGACCGCAACTGAGCACCTCTGTGGAATGTCGCAGTCGGTAATGTCTATGAAGCTGGCGTCAATCCGGTGAGCCCCTCGATGCCATGTTCTTATGGAAGCTCCTTCAGCTGGGACTTTCTTGCATGAAAATGCTCCTACTCACAATGTCTCTGGTTCTCGGCTCAGGACGAGGACGCCAACACCCCAGACATGATTCGGAACGGGTACCACAGAGTGTCCGTAGTTCAAGGTGGCCAGTCCGTGCCGGAGCTGGAGTATCTGAACACACAGAAGCTAAATAGAGCCTATATTATGCGCCCTGTGCGCATGGGAGCCTGGCTGCTGCTGCTTCTGCTCGGTTATGTAGCTACTCTGGGCTGGTGTAAAGCCGGTGTGCCTCCGCAGTGCATGAAGACGCAGCAGTCGAGCAATGTGATACTGCAAGACATTGCACAGGTGCTGGAGATGGGCTTCGTCACGGGCTGGTTCGCGAGGATCACTCACGAGTGAGGGCCCTCTCCCCCTCCACCTCGACTTGTCAGAGGGAGTGTCTCATGTGCCACGACATATGACGAGTAACTATATCTGTTAGCCATCTCACCCACTCCACAGGAATAGGACTGGTTACTCACCATCAGCCTTGGATCTGGGTTGTAGGAAACGTTTTGCTTGGCTGGTGGCGAGGGAAAACTGGTGGTTCTACGCAGTGTTCTTCCTCACGTCTCCAGTGATTGGTCTGATGGCCAATCTGCCAGGTGTGCACCCGCAGCCATCCAAGATCCAATGATACATACCAATTACGTAGTCGTGGGTAGCTCGCGCAGAATCCCTCCTCATTTTTGTTTCCATAATCTGACCTTGCTTTTGAATTTCTCACGCAACAGCCTTCCAGCACACTCTGGAGGACATTCACCACTGGAGCGCGGTCCAGACCATAGCAGTAAGCATCGCCGTTCTGCTGGCTGTGCTCTCCATTCTATGGCACAGCTTGCAGGCATTCCGGCGCGCCCCAGCTGTCGGAATCGTTTTCCTTGGCTCCCGTTTCCTCATCCTGGCCTTCTTCTTCACAGGTACATTGTCCCTCATCCTGACCCCCATAAACGCAGCCCACACCCGCGGCACTGACCCTATTAATGCGGCTGTACGCAGTGAAGCAGATGTCAGCGGACAGCAAGCGCCACAAGTTCCATGTCTACCCCTACCTGCTCGTATGGTGGACCAGCCTCTTTTCAGAGTACAACCACGTTGTGTCGGATGCAACCATAGTGATGGGCGCGGCATTCCTGGTCCAGGTATGGTGTTTTTGGCGCTGTTATTTGGTGGATGTGTGTATTGCATCGGACATGCATAATCCGGTTTGCCGTTGCTGTAGGGTGTGGGTGTGCATTCGTTGGAGCAAGGGTGGTGGCTGCTTAGTGGGCAAGGATGACATATCAAGGCTAGGCAAAGTGGAAATCAAAATGCATGGAGTGTCATACTTGAAGTTTCACACTGGTTGCAGCCCTTCAGATTAGACTGTGTAGTGTAGTGCGATCAGACATAACAGGAGCCTCTGCAATGACAGCGTAGGTTGTAACAATAGATTGAGGTGTGGGGTATGTAACATAAGTTAGTTTGGTTACACGCCAGGCACGGTGAGTAATAATGAAAGCCTGGGTGGCGTTCCAAAGCGCAATGTGTGCACAGGCCAAGATCACTTGCGATTATGTGGGTGGAGGGCAGTAGCTCCATATGTGCTGTAGTCGAAAAAGTCCAAGCTCATGTGCTGTTTGAAGGCTTTTAATAGTTCTTCGGGGTCAGCTGCTGCGCTCCGGCATGACGGACGAGCTTCCATGTTTTCCTGTTGTCCATGTGCACGCAGCTGAAAACTCAGTTAATTGTCATGTCCTGATGTGTTGAGAAGAATCAGACCACGGAACACGGTAGAGCAAATGTTATTCGAGACATGTCGATGTGTGAAGGTAGCACAGACCAGCCAGGCGCCAACAGTCCCTTGATGAGCTGCTCTGGTGTCAAAGTTGTGAAAGTTGCGCCCAATGATGTCGAACCGCTCAATAAATGGCATCAGAATCAAATCCGCCTACAGATGAGTCGAAGTAGGCATACGCAGCGCGGGACATCAGTGGCCATGAAAGGGTAGGTAGGAAAGATTAAGGGCAGCAATGAAGGGTCATAGCAGGGCCATACGATGGTGATTTGTTTTCCTAGTAGGAAAGGACCCCCACTGTCCCGCAGAGCTTCCACTATCTCCACTAAAGCTCCTTCATATCGTTCAACCTGGGACGCACTGGCGCGCCGCCCAATGCCCCAATACCTGATAGCGTCACCACACTAGCAACAGTCAGGAAATTGACCATGTCTTAAATGCAGTGTCCTCTTTTCACACACACACACATACGCGCGCGCGCACAGACACACGCACACATAAACACACACACACACACACACACACACACACACACACACACACATGAATGCTCACACACACACACACACACACACACACACACACACACACACACAAACTCGCGCGAATACACACACAAACATGCATACACAAACACGCACAAACGCACAATCACGCACACAATCACACACACACACACACACACACACACACATACACACACACGCGCGCGCGCGCGCAAGGCGTTGCTCCCATACCTGCCACCACTACCAGACGCCATATCAAGACCAGCTGACACAATACCAGGTGAGGAGGCAATAATACGCTCCATTCTGTCATGCGCTGCAGTGCCACTCCCCGGGCACAGTGCTGGCCCGGGAAGTTCTGTATCCAGAAGGCTGCGTTTAAGCAGGAGGGGAAGAGGAAACAGGAGGCTACTTGTCAATGAGGAAATCCTGGCATCAGCATCAATTGTTGATTTGGAGTTACTCATGCACACATGCTCTTTTTCCTTGATATCCAGCACTTTTAACAATACCCACTCTCTCTTGCTTTGGCTAATATGGGCTGCCGGCAGTGTTTCTCACCGGCAGAGGTCGACGCTCTCCACCTCCACGCGCCCCGTGCCGGTGAACTCGATAGCGGGGACAAGCCCACGGGGGCTAACGTTTGAGAACCTGCCATGTGCAGATTAGTATAACAGGACGTGAGAAAATCACTCGTCTGGAAAATGATTATGGTACGTGAGTGTCTTGCAACGAAATAAGTGCCGAAACGTCGTTTTTCGTTCCGACGTCGGACGATAACATTACCATCCAGGTTTAGAGGACAGGTCGACGTGCACCAGTTCAAAGTCTACCCCTTTCTCCAGCAACGTCAGTAGCACTCGCTGGGCATACGGGCACAGCATGTGCGTGTAAAATACCAACTCTCTGTCCCGTCGCGGCGACGCGTTCGCCGGCTCGTCAAGGTTCACACGCGTTGATGGCACGGCGGCCTAGCAGACCGTAGCAGACAAGACGATGAACACGGCGCGAATCGTCAGAGCCGCTTGCGCAGGCACGTGCCATAGCTAGTCCCAAAGCCTGCCAACTATGTGACGGAAACATTCGGCCCGACATGCCAAAAGGGGGACTTGCCATTGCCATGGCTCGCCTGCGAGCCGCAGTCACTCGCGGCGGGGGCAGCCAGGCCGCTTTATTTCCGGGGCTGCTTCTTACGCGCAGGAGCGGACATGTTGCGCCGATGGAAGCGCGACTAGTGGTACAAGCCGTAGTCACTGGCATGTCCAAACGGCTGTGGATTATGAGTCGACAATAATTGATAGGGAGTGGTAAGAAGTTCACTGAACCCTTTGAACCACAGCCAGACATACAGCAAGCCGGATGGTGTGATGATTGATACTCACGCGCCTCACTGCCGGTCAAAATATTTGCCTCCAGCAGCCGCCCTGCGACGGGGAAATGGGAAGTGATGCCGATGCTGAAATATTATTTACAAGGACCTGACACGGGGGTGCGAAACTCATTTAATTACAAAGACGAAAGATACAATAATATAACAAATGGGCAAGTACTGGTAGCCGCTGAATGATGACAACGACGGCGAAAATATATATGCACGACTCTTCCCATAAAGTCCGTTACTAGCGGCACGCATTTGATTACCCGCCACGCACTGCCGGGGTGGCCATGCAACTCGATTGGGGGCTAGAGTAATGATTTTCGAACAACACACCGCGGCGCGTTATTGTTTACTGACGTGAGCACCTTTATCGGCACGCCCCAATTATTATGGGCACACACGTTGGATTTGCGGCCCACATTTTGCATGCCGAAATTCGTGCATGTGCAGGTTATGCACGCCTCTACTATGCGTGGCTCGGTACACGTGGTGTCGCGACAAGCCGGGAGAGTACTCGATATTGGGTTCTCAGCATGTTTGCACAATTGCACGAGTATCCGCCGAGTGTGTTGCGCCCGGCCGTCTATAGAGCGGCGATACCGAGAATGGCATGTCGTGTGCGCTAGGTTTTCTTGCCACGTGCCCGGAAACACAACCAAGGAGCACGGGCTAGGGACCTATTGGGCCTGAGGGGCGGTTGACCTGGAGCGTAAGCACCATAGCGTACGACTTTAACCTCACGCATCGCCGGGCGTGAAAAATGGCGGGGAGCTTTCAAAGTTCCCTAGCACGGCGGGCCTTTATTTGGCATGCGGCAAATGGCACGGCACCATGCCGTCATGGGGCATGAAATGGGCAACGCCGTGAATAGAAGTATAGAGCGCTGATATTTAAGCGTATTGGCGGCGCGGGTGTGCGGGTACCACCTGTCTAGGGGTTACTAGCCCCGCGCGAATGTGGCAGATTTTAAAACCCTAGAAACTTTAGTTGGCTTTACTAGGGCATGGATGAGCTGAAAACTTATATTTACTTTGGGGAAGGGCTTCCATTTGCAACTTAGTTTGCTCGAATGGGACACAGTACGGCAAAGTTAGGCTCTTTTAAGCCTCCCAAGCTTTGGGTTTCCGGCCCCAATCCCATCCACATCTAGCATCTTAACGGCATATGCCATCACACCCACGTGCTCACATGTTGCGGACAACATGTTGGGATCATTTACCCTAGGGCACGTTTTGCCAAAGATGTCAGCTTGCTTACAATTTGGCCAAAAGACACCCACAGACAGGGTCTGGGGGTCAATTAGCGCAGGATTATAGGGATGGGTGGGTGGGTTCGCGCGAAGCCTAAATTGGCTGAGCGCGAAAGCAGAGAGTGCCTAGGCTCGTGGCTAGCTACGGCTTATAAGGCACGGGCTAGCTAGAGCTGACCGTTGGGGAAGTCGTTGGTCGTTGGCTGCGTCTAGCTACTCGGGCAAGGTGGTTGTCCTGCATGCGAGACGCGCCGATATTAACGGTACCAGTAACCGCTAGAGTTACTGTCCCGTACACATGATATTGGATATGCAAACCTCTAGATTCAAATCAATCTGACCATTTACCCTAGGGCACGTTTTGCCAGTAACCTAAAGCCAAAGGCTTGCACAGCCAGAATTAGTGTTGCGGGGGGGACGGAGTGAGCCAGCCGAAGAACCGCCAAGCAGCAGGTGATGGGGTCATGGTTGGGTCAATATATTTGCCTTCGGTCACAGAGCTGTTCTTGGCCCAGCCACCCATAAATTTGATTACGGGGAGGGGCGCGCCGATGCAGTTGGCAGCGGACGCCGCGCCTTTTCGTAGGCTGTGCGACGTCCATTTAAAGCCGGCGGGCGCGGACGAGTGGACTGTGAGGAGGGCGAGGGAGAGCCAGGCGGAGATGGTGGACGCGGCGCCCCACTCGGTGGAAGGCTCGGAAGGTGAGCAGCTCCAAAAGGCGAGTGGGGGTGGCGTGTTGTAGAATTTGTTGCAGAAAGTCGCGCGCTGCTCCGTGTAGTAGATGAGCAGGTCTGCCAAGACGGGGTTAGCTGCTACAGGGATAGCGATGACAGGTTTTTCGGCCGCGTCGCGGCGCTGGTCCCCTTTAGATTTGCGCACGAATAGGCAGATTTGTTGAGAGGGCCTGTCGACCACTAGGTCGCCGGTCTGGCAGCGGGCGCCGGTTTCGGCGCGGCAGAAAAACATGTAATTGACACACACCGCTAAACAGGCTCGGAAGCGCTGCATCTGAGGGAGGGAAGCAGGGGTCCACGCGAAAGTTCCGTGTAGGGTGTTGGCGGCGTGTAGGATGTCCAGAGCGACTTGTGCGGGTAGCGGGAGGCGAGCGGTGGTGGGCAGCAGGCGGTGCTGTAGCATTTCGAGTCCACGGCGGGCGTCCGCCAGGAGTTCGCCCACGGCGATAGGTTGGCGCCGGTGGTCGCGGAAGAACTTGTTAATTGCGGAGAAGTAAGGCTGCAGCGAGCTGGCAGCGACCGTTCCCGAGAGGGCTAGCCAGGCGGTGTAGCGGACCATCGTGGCCGGCGTGGCCTGTAGCGGGGCGATATTTTCCTCTGCACAAAAAATAAAAAACTGTCGGATTGCGCTCTGGTAGCTCGAGTACGTAGAGGGCGCTAGCGAGTTGCTGAGTAGGGCAACCGCTGTAACCCCGAGCTTATCTGAACCTAGGAGGTCTTGAAAAGTTTCAGCCAGTTCGGAGGACCAGGGCGACTGTGCTGCTCCGCGGCGTAATCCGTAGCGCGGCGGTCCTGTACGCAGAGGGAGGACGTGCTGTACAGGAGTATTTAATCGGTCCGGGCGTATCGCCCGGCCAATCGCACCGCGTCGCGTGTAGAGCCAAGAGGGGGTGCTAGTCGAAAAGCCACGATGCTCCAAGCGGGAGGTCCGACCCCTTCTCGCTTGCCTAGCCTGCCGGGGAAGAACAGGTTGCGGGACGCTGGGAAGTGTACGGTCTCGGTGGCCAAGCGGGCGAACGCGTGGTACCACGTTTTGTTCCGCCAGTAGGGGGCGATGACAGTCGCCGCGGCTTGAGCTTGTTCGAGTTTCGCGGCGAGTGCGGGTAGGGCAGACCAAGGGGGGTTGCAGTAGTTGTTCTCGCGTTTCCACGCCGCGTCGGGGAGGTGTAGGCAGTCGATGTCCTCGCACAAGGGGTCGCGCCAGCGGGCGTTGAAGCGTGGCAGTTGCGTGTTGAGCATAGAAGCGAACCGGTCGATTGTATGCGGGCCCCACCGGAGCTGAAGGTGGTTGAAGAGTTGAGGGTTTAGCTGCCAGTCTTCGGAGTCCAGCTCGCGGCTGAGTGTGTCGGCCCAGACGTTGGCGGCTGACCGGATGTAGCGTGGGCGGATGTGGATGTCGTTGGTGTCGAGTAAGAACCACAAACGCCGCAGCTCCGTCATCATGACGGGTGACCGGGACGTTAGCTTGGTTAGGACGGCGACCACGGCAGTGTTGTCCTCGTGGAGGAGGACTTGTCGTCCTCGGAGTTGCGGTAGAAAGGATTCGACCGCGTGCCTGACTGCTCGAAGTTCCTTCCACGTAATGTGTTGGAGGCGGTCGGGGGCGCTCCAAAACCCGCGGGCTTGGTAATTGGCGTCCTCGTTGAGGACGGCTCCCCACCCGTAGTCGCTCGAGTCGGCGTGTAAGTAGGCGGTCTCGACGGGCTTGTAGATCGACCGGCCGTTGTGTTGGGAGGGTACCGTGCGCCACCACTCGAGGTCGCGTCGGAGTTGGTGGGTGAGGCGCACGCGTCCCCCCCAACCGGTACGGGTAGCCAAGACGTTGTGGAGCTCGCGCAAAAAGAATCGGGCGGGCGCGATGGCGAGGTAGAGGAATTGCGCTTTTCCCGCGAAGGCTGCGAGTTGGCGTGTGGGTAGCCATCGTGCGTTGGACGCTGCTCGTCCGAGCAAGGCCGAAGCGTGTTGTGCGAGGTGTAGCAGTTTTTCGGGTGGGGCGCGAAACTCGCCGCGTAGTAAATCCACCGTGAGGCCCAAGTGGTCGCCGACTTGCGTTGGCGTCCATACACCTTTCTTGGGGTTGCGTTGTAGGCCGAGGCTGTCGAGCAGGGCTTGGACGCGCTGCCGGAGTAAGAGGGCCTCGTCGTAGGAATCCGCCAAGAAGAGGAAGTCGTCCATGTAGGGGAGTAGTCGGGTTCCTCGCCATCGCGCGTTCCGGAGGAAGCGCTTGGACGGGCGGCGCGGGCCGGCCGGTGTAGATGCGGGCGTGGGAGGAGGAGGGCGGCGGAGGTGGTTCGTAAACACTTGAGTGAGCTTGCAAAAGTAGTAGGCGGAGCCCGACCACCCCATGGGGAGGCATGCGAGGCGCCATAGGGTGCCGCGGTAGTTGACCGTGAAGTAGTCGCGGTCCTCCTCCCGGATGCCAAGGGTGTAGTACCCATCGGTGAGGTCGAGTGAGACGAAGTAGTCCCCCGGTCGAGATAGATGGCGGAGGTGCTTGAGGGTCTCGCAAGTCATGTTGAACGTTGAGCAATAGCGGTTGAGTTCTCGAAGGTCGATGATCAAGCGCCATTGATTGCATCCGGGTTTTGGCACCAAGAACATCCGGGAGACGTAGCGGGGGTTCGTAGAGCGCTCCCATGCGCCGCAAGCCTCGAAGCGTGGTAGTTCCGAGTTGAGAAACTCGAGTTGGTCGGGTGTGGCGTCTAGCATGGAGATGCCGTGGTTGAACGGCTTGGGACGTAGGCCGTGCTTGAACTTCACACGTACGCCGTGGCGGATCCAACCTAGGACTTGGCCGCTCGCGCCGATGCGCTCCCACTCCCGCCATTTTCGACGTACGCGGTGGCGCATGAAGGAAGATGTCGGGGAGCAGGAATCGGCGCGGCGGGCCACACCATCATTTCTTGCTCGGGGTTTTAGCCGGGTCGGTCGGCTTGGAGGGGGGGGCGGCTCGTGCCGCGGCTGCTGCTGCGGCAGCGGCCTTGCGTTTTTCGGCGGCGGCTTTGCGGGTGCGAGCGTCGGGGCCGGTGGGCTTGTCCGGCGTGACCTTTGCGAAAGCGGCGCCGGCGGCGGCCTTGCTGGCGGCGTGTAAGCTGACTTCAAGCGTGCGGTCGACGAAAGCTTGGCGTAGCGCGTCCAATGTGCCGGAGACCGCGGTAGGACGCGGTCGGCAAAAGCGCTCGTGTGCCAATTCGGCAAACACGCGGTCCGCATCTGTGCTCGTTTGTCCGCCCTTGGTGAGGCGGAGGAAGCCCAGTCTAGTACGGGCGGCCTCCTCCGTCGCTGCGTGGGTGCGATGGCCCGCTCGGATGAGGGCAATCGCTGCCGCCTGCTCTGTAGGTAGAGGTGGGCCGTGCGACAACGTGTCCAAAGCCTCGCCAATTGCCGCGTTGGCGCAACTGTCGAAGAAGGCATAGCACCCGATGTGTAGGTACTCGTCGTATGCCGCTTGGGTGCGTTTGTCGCTTAGGGCGCGGGCGGTGTCGTCCGTGAGAGTCCACAGACGTGGCTCCTCGACGTCTCGAGGGGGACGTTCGAGGCCGGCCGGGATGACTTCGCCGTAGTAGGTGAAGTCGACGAACTCGGCCGCGGCGGGGTCGGGTTCGTCGTCGAGCAGGTCGATAGGTGGCTCGGGGGCCGCCTTACCACCCTCCGTCGCTGTTGCGTCGGCGGGAATGGACTGCTGTGGATCAGTAGGAGCAGGTGTAGCTGTGGTGCGTTGGAGCTGGGCGAGTAAGGCAGCGTTAGCCGCCAAAAACTGTTCCGTTATCCGTTGTTCCGATGCCAAAACTGCCGTACGAATCTGTTCGGCTGTGCGTTGTTCGAGTGAGGTAGCGTGAGGGTCGGCCGCTGCGGCGGATGTAGACTGCTCAGGCTGCATATTGGGGAATTGCGTAGCTGAACGAGGGGAAGTGTCGCGTGACGCTCGAGTGCGCATGGGACGAAAGTAAGATTGACACCCTACTCGACTACGAGAGTCGAGACTGCATTCGCGCGAAGCCTAGATTGGCTGAGCGCGAAAGCAGAGAGTGCCTAGGCTCGTGGCTAGCTACGGCTTATAAGGCACGGGCTAGCTAGAGCTGACCGTTGGGGAAGTCGTTGGTCGTTGGCTGCGTCTAGCTACTCGGGCAAGGTGGTTGTCCTGCAGGCGAGACGCGCCGATATTAACGGTACCAGTAACCGCTAGAGTTACTGTCCCGTACACATGATATTGGATATGCAAACCTCTAGATTCAAATCAATCTGACCATAAAAACGGCATATTGTGTCGCCGATTTCGGGAATATGTACAAGGTACGCCCCGAAATCGGGGATGGGCCGCAAACGCTTATACGTCATATCGTAGCCATGACGGGCCCCATTTGTGCCTCGCTTCCCCCTTTACCTCACCGTCAACACAAGTTTCTGTCCGCCTTTTCAAGTACAGTTTAACCCTAAAAACCCTACATGATAAACAACCGCCCTACGCGAAAGGCTCTATTTCACTAGTAACGGACTTTATGGGAAGAGTGAATATATAAGAAAACTAAATAATAAAGATGAATCCAAACAACAGAAAATGTATCTCCATAACCTTCCCATCCTCCCTCACTCGGGGCGCTCAGGTCGCCCCCGGGTGCTCCTTCCCCTCCCTCCCTCCTCCGAGCTCGTAACAAGGGGGGGGGGGGGGGGGGGGGGGGGGGGGGGGGGTTGTGCGTCTTATTGCGATCTACGCTGCTCCCCGGGTAATGTTATGGCCGGTAACTTCCTTCTTATTTTGAGCCGGTATTATAGACTAGGAAAAGTCCTATAAAGTACTGATTTCCTCGCTTTTTACACATATAAGCCCTAAGCGAGCTGACACCACCCTCCCGCAGGAGCGATGGCACCCGCTCCCACTCCGCATTCCCGACCCTCTACAACACCCGCCGACAACTCCTCGTGGCCCCACCTGGCTCCTAACGCCTAAAAGTCTACGTGTGAACCAGGTCGAGCTTCCTCGAGCTTCATCCGTCTAGCAACGCCTCGACCCTCCGCGTCCCCAGCCGCTCCGGCAATCCCCCGGCCACCGGCTCACTTCACTCACGCACACACACACACGCACACACACACACACACACACACACACACACACACACACACACACACACACACACACACACACACAAACGCACACACACACACACAAAAACACACACACACACACACACACACACACACACACACACACACACACACACACACACACACACACACACACACACACACACAGGTGGCGGCGGCCGTGCCGTGTAGGGCCAGCCATGCCGTGTAGCGCACCATTGTGGCCGGGGTGGCATGTAGCGGGGCGAGGTTTTCCTATGTACAGAAAAAAAACTGTATGAGCGCGCTGTCGTAGGTAGCGTACGTAGAGGGCGTTAGTGAGTTGCTGAGCAGGGAAACTGCCGTAACCCCGAGCTTGTCGGTGCCTAGAAGGTCTCGAAAAGTTTCAGCCAGATCGGCGGACCAGGGCGCCGGTGCTGTTCCGAGCCGCAGGCCGTATCGGGGTGATCATGTAGCGATAAATCGGCGCGTGGGGTGTCCTGTAGAAATTAATCGGTCCGGGCGTAACGCGCGGCCAATCGCTCCACGTCGGGTGAACAGCCATGAGGGGGTGAGAGCCGAAAGGCCATGATGTTCCACGCGGGAGGCCCGACCCCCTCGCGCTTGCCGAGCCTGCCTAGAAAGAACAAGTCGCGCGCCGCAGGGAAGTGCAAAATTATGCTTGCAAGTCGGGCCAAAGCGTGGTATCACGTTTTGTTCGGCCATTAGGGGGCGATGAGAGTAGCTGCGGCTTGGGATTGGGCCAGTTTTGTGGCCAGGGCCGGCAAGGCGGACCAAGGAGGGTTGCAGTAGTTGTTCTCGCGACGCTAGGCTGCATCCGACATATATAGGCAGTCGATGTCCTCGCACATGGGGTCTCTCCAACGGGAGTTGAATCGGGGCAGTTGAGTGTTTTGCATGGAC
Organism: Tetraselmis chui; assembly: GCA_026401115.1. Classification (NCBI taxonomy): domain Eukaryota; kingdom Viridiplantae; phylum Chlorophyta; class Chlorodendrophyceae; order Chlorodendrales; family Chlorodendraceae; genus Tetraselmis; species Tetraselmis chui. The sequence continues at coordinate 72,680 of JAPMLY010001752.1, forward strand.
GCAAAACGGTCGATTGAATGAGGGCCCCACCGGTGCTGAAGGTGTTGGAAAAGCCGCGCGGGCAGCCATCGTGCGTTCGACGCTGCTCGGCCGGGGAGGGATGACGCGTGTTGCGCGAGCTGCTGTAGTTTTGCGGGCGGGGCGCGAAACATGCCGTTTTGTAGGTCGACCGTTAAGCCCAAATGGTCGCCGACTTGCGTAGGCGTCCACACGCCTTTCTTGGGATTGCGTTGAAAGCCGAGGCTGTCGAGCAAGGCCTGAACGCGCTCGCGAAGTAGTAACGCGTCCTCGTAAGAGTCGGCTAAGAACAGAAAGTCGTCCATGTGGGGGAGGAGTCTTGTACCGCGCCATCGAGCGTTTCGGAGGAAACGCTTGGACAGTCGGCGCGAGTTGTCTCGCGTAGATGCCGGTGTGGGCGGCGGGGGTCGGCGTAGGTGGTTCGTGAACACTTGTGTGAGCTTGCAATAGTAGTAAGCGGAGCCCGACCAACCCATTGGAAGGCGCGCGAGGCGCCATAGAGTGCCGCGGTAGTTGACCGTGAAGAAGTCTCGGTCCTCCTCCCGGATGCCAAGGGTGAAGTACCCATCGGCGAGGTCGGGTGAGACGAAGTAGTCGCCCGGCCGAGATAGATGGCGTAGGTGCTTGAGCGTTTCGCAAGTCATGTTGAAGGTCAACCTGTAACGGTTGACTTCTCGAAGGTCGATAATCAAACGCCACTGGTTGCATCCGGGTTTTGGAACCAAACACATCCGGGAAACGTAGCGAGGGTTGTCCGAGCGCTCCCACGTTCCGCAAGCTGCGAAGCGTGGAAGTTCCGAGTTGAGAAACTCGAGTTGAGCTGGTGTTGCGTCTAGCATAGAGATGCCGTGGTTGAAGGGCTTGGGGCGTACGCCGTGCTTGAACTTCACGCGTACGCCGTGGCGGATCCAACTTAGGACTTGGCCGCTCGCGCCGATGCGCTCCCACTCCCGCCATTTTCGACGTACGCGGTGGCGCATGAAGGAAGATGTCGGGGAGCAGGACTCGGTGCGGCGGGCCGCACCGTCAATACTTGGTCGAGGGTTTAGCCGGGTCGGTCGGCTTAAGGAGGGGGGTGGCGCGGGCTGCTGCTGCTGCTGCTGCCGCGGCCTTGCGGGCTCGGGCGTCGGGGCATGGGGGCCTGTCCGGTGTGACCTTCGCGAAGGCGGCGCGGTCGGCTGCCTTGCTGGCGGCGTGTAGGCTGACTTCCAGCGTGCGGTCGACGAACGCTTGGCGTAGCGCATCCAGTGGGCCAGAGACCGCGGTAGGGCGTGGGCGACAGAAGCGCTCGTGGGCCAATTCGGCAAAGACGCGGTCCGCATCCGTACTCGCTTGTCCACCCTTGGTGAGGCGGAGGCAGCCCACTCGAGTACGGGCGGCCTCCTCCGTCGCTGTGTGGGTGCGATGACCCGCTCGGATGAGGGCAATCGCTGCCGCCTGCTCTGCCGGTAAAGGTGGGCGGTACGACAGCGTGTCCAAAGCCTCGCCGATTGACGCGTTGGCGCAACTGTCGAAGAAGAAGGCATAACACCCTATGTGTAGGTATTCGTCGTATGCCGATTGGGTGCGCTTGTCGCTTAGAGCGCGGGCGGTGTCGTATGTGAAGGTCCACAGACGTGGCTCCTCGATGTCGCGAGGGGAACGTTCGAGGCCGGCCGGGATGACTTCGCCGTAGTAGGTGAAGTCGACGAAATCGGACGTAGAGGGGTCGGGTTCGTCGTCAAGCATGTCGATAGGCGGCTCAGGGGCTGCCTTACCACCCTCCGTCGCTGGGGTCGCGTCGGCGGGAATGGACTGCTGTTGATCCGGAAAAATAGGTGTGGCTGTCGTCTCCTAGAGCTGTGCGAGTAAGGCAGCGTTAGCCGCCAAAAACTGCTCAGTAATCCGTTGTTCCGATGCCAAAACTCCCGTACGAATCTGCTCGGCTGTGCGTTGTTCGAGTGAGGTAGCGTGAGGGTCGGCCGCTGCGGCGGATTTAGACTGCTTAGGCTGCATGTTGCGGAACTGCGTAGCTGAACGAGGGGAAGTGTCGCGTGACGCTCGAGTGCGCATGGGACGCTGGTAAATTGACACCCTGCTCGACTACTAGAGTCGAGACTGCATTCGCGCGAAGCCTAGATTGGCTGAGCGCGAAAGCAGAGAGTGCCTAGGCTCGTGGCTAGCTACGGCTTATAAGGCGCGGGCTAGCTAGAGCTGGCCGTTGGGGAAGTCGTTGGTCGTTGGTTGCGCCTAACTGCTCGGGCAAGGTGGTTGCCTTGCAGGTGCGACGCGCCGCTATTAACGGTAACAGTAACCGCTAGTGTCACTGTCTCGTACACATCGGAGTCGGATATGCAAACCTCTAGATTCAAATCAATCTGACCATATGTAGTATCGCCCGTATTTCCGATACTGTATGATATTGACATATTTACTTACATTATTTATTTACCAAGACGAAAAAAACATATCTCCGCTGCTCCTCCTCCTCTCCCCTTCCCTCCACCCCCCTCTTTCTCTTCCCCTACTCATCTCCCTCTCTCTATGTCTCCCTTTTCCATACTCTTCTTCTACTCTCTCCCCTTCCCCTCACTCCCACTCCTTTTGCCTCCTCCTTTCTCTCCACACCCTTCCCCCTCTCCCCTTTTCTACCCCCCTTTCCCTCCCACTCCCTCTTGCTTTTCCGCCCCCCCCTTCATCTCTCTCACCTCCTTCCTTCCTTTGTCTCTCCCTTTCCCTTCTACCTCTCCCCTTCTCCCCCCCGGCCTCTCACTCCCCTTTTTCCCTCTTCTCCTCTCCCCTCCACCCCCCCCCCTTGCATTTCTTAACATTTTTTTGTAAAAATGCCTTCATCCGATGCGTCCCTATTTGTACTCCGCTCTCCACACCCCGCGCGCACCCTTTGATAAATGAAATAACGACCTACTAACATTAGTAGGAGTGACGCCCACTCCAGATCGGCGAAGAAATATTCCCCTCTAGGAATATAGCTCCATCTAAAAACTTCCGACGCGGCATCCCGACGTACCAAAACGTACAACCACGTACCCAACGTACAACCACGTACCAAAACGTACCAGATGTACCGGCAGAAAACTTCGTGCATTGCTCGTCGTATCTCCGAATCCTAATTTTGCATTATTCGGAACGTTTTTCCACATTTTTAGGGATAAGAAACGTGTTGGCTGTGATATAATGAAAGATATGTTATTGATACTTCATTTTTAGGTAGTATATTTTCAATACAGTAAAAAAGTAGAAGACCAAGTTCGAGAAGTACTCCGAAGGGGTGAGGAGTCGGCCCGACATCCGTTTCATTCCCTTTGTTGTCACGGCGGCCACGCCACGGCTTTCCTGACGGAGCTAGCCAAGCAGGCAGCCGCATCTAAAGGGATGCATGTGGGCAAGTTGTTGGCCGCCCGGCGTCGAAAGGTCTCTCTCGCCGTCCATGTTGCTCATGCGGACAACGTTTTGCGCGGTTTGTCCGCCGCTGCGGACGGCATGGAGGCTGCTTCTTCCTCGGCCGGGATGCCTTCTCCTGCCACGGCGCTCTTCACCCGCGCCATGGGCCGCAAGCGTTGCTTCCTTGAGCGGTGCGTGAGGCGCCGCATGTCGCTTCCACGTGTTGCATTCTTGGCGTGGCCTTGTAGATTCCTTAGATTAATCTGCTAGGTTTGTGCACAATGTAGTGCTTTCCTTTTGCCGTTCTTTGGATTCCGTGACCCTCTTGTCACTCTTGCCCTTTTGTTTCCCCTCCCTCTTTCCCTGTCCGTGCTCATCTTGTTCTTCGTGTAACCAATTTTTTAATACAGTAAAAAACATTTCCAATCAATACGGTATACAATATCATACTGAAGTACTTACTTACATACACCGCTACCTCACCACCCATCGTTGTGACGGCAAACGGCACGGACCCGCCAGCATACTCACGCACTACCAAGCGTACGTGCCGTCGTGATTCTTATGCTCTCCTGAGCATTCATTTACCCCCAGGATTGACACTTTCATCACATGAAATGTATGATTTTGCTAACAAGAAGAACCAGATGAGCACGGACAGGGAAAGTGGGAGGGGAAACAAGAGGGCAAGAGTGACAAGAGGATCACGGAATCCAAAGCACAGCAAAAGGAAAGCACTACATTGTGCATAAACCTAGCAGATTAACTTACACTCACACATTCGAATTTATGTGTAGTAAACAATATTCAATTCCACACAAATGTCACATCCGGTCCCAATCCCATCTTCATGCACCGCCGCCCACGTCCGCATCAACCATTTCATCATCCGTGGATCCCCCACCTCCCATGCATATCATTCTTGCCTTTCCCTTCCAATCGTTTTGTAAGTAACAATCCCATGCGACTCTAGAGGGGAACTCCGCGCTCAGCACCCCCGCGCGCGCGCCGTGCAGTACAAAACGGAGTGAGTCGATAACGAGACTGCATGTGATAGTTCTTTAGCGAGAACAAGCAGGCGCCCTCAGGAAACGAAGTTAGCAAAACGCGAAGGGGTGCGCCTTGATAAGTCGTTTCGAGGTGCTTGTTTATAGGGTCGCAGGGTTGGCGTGCTGTGCATCATGCTCGTCCCTTTCTGCTTTTTGGTTGTAAGCACTGTGCGGCAAGTCTGCACCTCGAGGAGGACAACCTGCCTTCGAGAAGGTGCACGGAAAATAGGAAAATATCTCCGCAAACGCCATATTACAGTGCCACTGCCTGGCACATACTAGAAAATTGAGCTTCTGAGTGCCACGGCGGTGATGGGCTGTGCGTGTACGGGAAACACAGGGACGAAAAGTCAAAGGATGTGATGATTAGCAAGTATCAGCCCTCTTCGGTGGGAAGCATCGGCTCCGCCCGAGGATCTCCGTGTGAGCAGCCAGCGTTGGTTGATTGATCCTCCGGCTCGACCCGCCTTTGCTTCCAGCGATACAACACGAATGCGGCGCCCAGGGCCACGACGGCCACCAGCCCCGCCGACACCGACGCGGCAATGATGTTAGTAGTGCGGGCAGAATCGTCCGATGGTATGGGCGCAGGTGGAGGGACACTCTTTCCAGTAGAATTGGCCGGTGTCGTGGGAGAGGGTGGAGGCGATGGCGGCGGTGGTGGCGGCGGCACAAACATGGTGAGGGATGTGCTGTCGAGAGTGAAGTTGCTCGAGTATCCAGCCTGTGCCATGCGATGACGGAGAAGAGCCAGGCCAGTGCCGTCGGAATCCATTTCACTGTCTGCTGTCGAGTTTAGCAGCTGCATCACCTCGCCTACTCTCTCCTCCATGCCATCTTGGAGCGAAAACATGACTGCGGTAGCAACCAAGTAACCCTCCAGGATGGCCTCGACCTCTACATTTTCACCGTCAACCAGTACCAGGGCTTCCGCCATGCTAGCTTTGTAGTTATCTTGAAAAGCTGTGCTCTCCAGTGTTTTTGTATCTTCATCAGAGAACGAAATGTTGAAGCTTAGGAGTGCTCCGGTTGTCAGCGCACCAGTTGGCTCGGGTGTGGGGGAGGGCAGTGTCGTGGGCAGGCATTGGGCGAGATGCTCTTCGCCTGGGGACCAGCTTATATACATGGTATTGGACGCGGCCACGCCGCTGATGGTGCCATCGTCGACAGGGGTAGCGCCATCGCTAACGAAGCTGATGCCCAAAATATACGACGACTTGGCGCAGTCAGGCCACTCGCCTATCGCTTGCAGCTCCACTGACACCGAGTTCACTTCATCGGTTGGGGAGATGCCTTTCACCTCCAAAATGAAGTGGGTGTCACGAGTGAGCGGAGAGCCCGAGACCACGAAGTCGGAGGACTGCACACCGGTGACATTTGCAGGCTCTAGGGGGTTAGTCTCGACGTTTAACACTTGAAACTTGAGGTCGAGGGTAACGTTATTACCGCTGACACTGAACGGTGAGCTGTTAGTGCCGTTGCCATCTGCTGAAACGCCAACGGACAATGAAGACTGCACCAAATTGTAGTTGGGAGGGGGCGGGGGAGATGCTGGCGTAGGTGCTGGTGTAGGCGGTATCTCTATCGTCACGGTGCCGGAAAGCTCGGGGACCTCGTATTCAGCTTGAAATTCTGGCTTGAAGATGCTCCCCGGGGAGCTGGATACCGCGGCTGAGAGTTCTTCCGGAGGAACCACGTTGGGGGAGGTGTCATTAGGTGGGTATACCACCGTAGAATCCACCACCGCGCTCCCGAAGGTGATGGAATTGACGATCACGGAACACTCCTCGCACTGCAAGAATTCTTTCATCTCAGATGTGAATCGCGTCCGGAAAGTTGTGTTGAATACGGGGTCACTGAATTGTGTGGCGTCCAGGCTGTTAAAGACGAGGGAAAATTGGACAGAAGGGGAAGGCGGCGGGGTCGTAGAAAGTGGGGTGAGGGGAGGAGGGGGGGGTGTGGGGGGAGGAGGAGTAGGCGTTGGGCTTGTTGTGGGACTGGGAGTCGGGTTGGATGTTGGACTGGGAGTCGGACTTGGAGTCGGGCTGGATGTTGGACTAGGAGTCGGGCTGGATGTTGGGCTAGGAGTCGGGCTGAATGTGGGGCTGGGAGTTGGGCTAGGAGTCGGGCTGGATGTTGGACTAGGAGTCGGGCTAGGAGTCGGGCTGGGAGTCGGGCTGGGAGTCGGGCTGGGTGTTGGACTAGGAGTCGGGCTAGGAGTCGGGCTGGGAGTCGGGCTGGATGTTGGACTAGGAGTCGGGCTGGGAGTCGGGCTGGGTGTTGGACTAGGAGTCGGGCTAGGAGTCGGGCTGGGAGTCGGGCTGGATGTTGGACTAGGAGTCGGGCTGGGAGTCGGGCTGGGTGTTGGACTAGGAGTCGGGCTGGGAGTCGGGCTGGGAGTTGTGCCCGAGGTTGGACTAGGAGTTGGGATGGATGTGGGACTAGGAGTTGGGCTTGAGGTTGGACTAGGAGTCGGGTTGAATGTGGGGCTGGGAGTTGGGCTTGAGGTTGAACTAGGAGTCGGGCTGGATGTGGAACTGGGAGTTGAGCTTGAGGTTGAACTAGGAGTCGGGCTTGAGGTTGGACTAGGAGTAGAACTGCTCGTCGGACTGGACGTTGGGCTAAGTGTTGGACTAGGAGTTGGGCTTGAGCTTTGACTAGGGGTCGGGCCGGCTGTTGTGCTGGGAGTTGGGTCGGGAGGCGAGCTGGTGGTCGGGTTAGAAGTGAGGCTTGGGGTCGGGCCGGTCGTGGGCAGTGTCGTGGGCAGGCATTGGGCGAGATGCTCTTCGCCTGGGGACCAGCTTATATACATGGTATTGGACGCGGCCACGCCGCTGATGGTGCCATCGTCGACAGGGGTAGCGCCATCGCTAACGAAGCTGATGCCCAAAATATACGACGACTTGGCGCAGTCAGGCCACTCGCCTATCGCTTGCAGCTCCACTGACACCGAGTTCACTTCATCGGTTGGGGAGATGCCTTTCACCTCCAAAATGAAGTGGGTGTCACGAGTGAGCGGAGAGCCCGAGACCACGAAGTCGGAGGACTGCACACCGGTGACATTTGCAGGCTCTAGGGGGTTAGTCTCGACGTTTAACACTTGAAACTTGAGGTCGAGGGTAACGTTATTACCGCTGACACTGAACGGTGAGCTGTTAGTGCCGTTGCCATCTGCTGAAACGCCAACGGACAATGAAGACTGCACCAAATTGTAGTTGGGAGGGGGCGGGGGAGATGCTGGCGTAGGTGCTGGTGTAGGCGGTATCTCTATCGTCACGGTGCCGGAAAGCTCGGGGACCTCGTATTCAGCTTGAAATTCTGGCTTGAAGATGCTCCCCGGGGAGCTGGACAACGCGGCTGAGAATTCTTCCGGAGGAACCACGTTGGGGGAGGTGTCATTAGGTGGGTATACCACCGTAGAATCCACCACCGCGCTCCCGAAGGTGATGGAATTGACGATCACGGAACACTCCTCGCACTGCAAAAATTCTTTCATCTCAGATGTGAATCGCGTCCGGAAAGTTGTGTTGAATACGGGGTCAATGAATTGTGTGGCGTCCAGGCTGTTAAAGACGAGGGAAAATTGGACAGAAGGGGAAGGCGGCGGGGTCGTAGAAAGTGGGGTGAGGGGAGGAGGAGTAGGCGTTGAGCTTGTTGTGGGACTGGGAGTCGGGCTGGGAGTTGGGCTAGAAGTCGGGCTGGGAGTCGGGTTGGATGTTGGACTAGGAGTCGGGCCGGCTGTTGTGCTGGGGGTTGGGTTGGAAGGCGAGCTGGTGGTGGGGTTAGCAGTGACGCTTGGGGTCGGGCCGGATGTTGTGCTGGGAGTTGGGTTGGAAGGCGAGCTGGTGGTGGGGTTAGCAGTGACGCTTGGGGTCGGGCCGGCTGTTGTGCTGGGGGCTGGGTTGGAAGGCGAGCTGGTGGTGGGGTTAGCAGTGACGCTTGGGGTCGGGCCGGCTGTTGTGCTGGGGGTTGGGCTGGAAGGCGAGCTGGTGGTGGGGTTAGCAGTGACGCTTGGGGTCGGGCCGGCTGTTGTGCTGGGGGTTGGGTTGGAAGGCGAGCTTGTGGTGGGGTTAGCAGTGACGCTTGGGGTCGGGCCGGCTGTTGTGCTGGGAGTTGGGTTGGAAGGCGAGCTGGTGGTGGGGTTAGCAGTGACGCTTGGGGTCGGGCCGGCTGTTGTGCTGGGAGTTGGGTTGGAAGGCGAGCTGGTGGTGGGGTTAGCAGTGACGCTTGGGGTCGGGCCGGCTGTTGTGCTGGGGGTTGGGTTGGAAGGCGAGCTGGTGGTGGGGTTAGCAGTGACGCTTGGGGTCGGGCCGGCTGTTGTGCTGGGGGTTGGGTTGGAAGGCGAGCTGGTGGTGGGGTTAGCAGTGACGCTTGGGGTCGGGCCGGATGTTGTGCTGGGGGTTGGGTTGGAAGGCGAGCTTGTGGTGGGGTTAGCAGTGACGCTTGGGGTCGGGCCGGCTGTTGTGCTGGGAGTTGGGTTGGAAGGCGAGCTGGTGGTGGGGTTAGCAGTGACGCTTGGGGTCGGGCCGGCTGTTGTGCTGGGGGTTGGGTTGGAAGGCGAGCTGGTGGTGGGGTTAGCAGTGACGCTTGGGGTCGGGCCGGCTGTTGTGCTGGGAGTTGGGTTGGAAGGCGAGCTGGTGGTGGGGTTCGCAGTGACGCTTGGGGTCGGGCCGGCTGTTGTGCTGGGGGTTGGGTTGGAAGGCGAGCTTGTGGTGGGGTTAGCAGTGACGCTTGGGGTCGGGCCGGCTGTTGTGCTGGGGGTTGGGTTGGAAGGCGAGGTGGTGGTGGGGTTAGCAGTGACGCTTGTGGTCGGGCCGGCTGTTGTGCTGGGGGTTGGGTTGGAAGGCGAGCTGGTGGTGGGGTTAGCAGTGACGCTTGGGGTCGGGCCGGTTGTTGTGCTGGGAGTTGGGTTGGAAGGCGAGCTGGTGGTGGGGTTCGCAGTGACGCTTGGGGTCGGGCCGGCTGTTGTGCTGGGGGTTGGGTTGGAAGGCGAGCTTGTGGTGGGGTTAGCAGTGACGCTTGAGGTCGGGCCGGCTGTTGTGCTGGGGGTTGGGTTGGAAGGCGAGCTGGTGGTGGGGTTAGCAGTGACGCTTGGGGTCGGGCCGGCTGTTGTGCTGGGAGTTGGGTTGGAAGGCGAGCTGGTGGTGGGGTTAGCAGTGACGCTTGGGGTCGGGCCGGCTGTTGTGCTGGGAGTTGGGTTGGAAGGCGAGCTGGTGGTGGGGTTAGCAGTGACGCTTGGGGTCGGGCCGGATGTTGTGCTGGGAGTCGGGTTGGAAGGCGAGGTGGTGGTGGGGTTAGCAGTGACGCTTGTGGTCGGGCCGGCTGTTGTGCTGGGGGTTGGGTTGGAAGGCGAGCTGGTGGTGGGGTTAGCAGTGACGCTTGGGGTCGGGCCGGCTGTTGTGCTGGGAGTTGGGTTGGAAGGCGAGCTGGTGGTGGGGTTAGCAGTGACGCTTGGGGTCGGGCCGGCTGTTGTGCTGGGAGTTGGGTTGGAAGGCGAGCTGGTGGTGGGGTTAGCAGTGACGCTTGGGGTCGGGCCGGCTGTTGTGCTGGGAGTCGGGTTGGAAGGCGAGCTGGTGGTGGGGTTAGCAGTAACGCTTGTGGTCGGGCCGGCTGTTGTGCTGGGGGCTGGGTTGGAAGGCGAGCTGGTGGTGGGGTTAGCAGTGACGCTTGGGGTCGGGCCGGCTGTTGTGCTGGGGGTTGGGTTGGAAGGCGAGCTGGTGGTGGGGTTAGCAGTGACGCTTGAGGTCGGGCCGGCTGTTGTGCTGGGGGTTGGGTTGGAAGGCGAGCTGGTGGTGGGGTTCGCAGTGACGCTTGGGGTCGGGCCGGCTGTTGTGCTGGGGGTTGGGTTGGAAGGCGAGCTTGTGGTGGGGTTAGCAGTGACGCTTGGGGTCGGGCCGGCTGTTGTGCTGGGGGTTGGGTTGGAAGGCGAGGTGGTGGTGGGGTTAGCAGTGACGCTTGTGGTCGGGCCGGCTGTTGTGCTGGGGGTTGGGTTGGAAGGCGAGCTGGTGGTGGGGTTAGCAGTGACGCTTGGGGTCGGGCCGGTTGTTGTGCTGGGAGTTGGGTTGGAAGGCGAGCTGGTGGTGGGGTTCGCAGTGACGCTTGGGGTCGGGCCGGCTGTTGTGCTGGGGGTTGGGTTGGAAGGCGAGCTTGTGGTGGGGTTAGCAGTGACGCTTGAGGTCGGGCCGGCTGTTGTGCTGGGGGTTGGGTTGGAAGGCGAGCTGGTGGTGGGGTTAGCAGTGACGCTTGGGGTCGGGCCGGCTGTTGTGCTGGGAGTTGGGTTGGAAGGCGAGCTGGTGGTGGGGTTAGCAGTGACGCTTGGGGTCGGGCCGGCTGTTGTGCTGGGAGTTGGGTTGGAAGGCGAGCTGGTGGTGGGGTTAGCAGTGACGCTTGGGGTCGGGCCGGATGTTGTGCTGGGAGTCGGGTTGGAAGGCGAGGTGGTGGTGGGGTTAGCAGTGACGCTTGTGGTCGGGCCGGCTGTTGTGCTGGGGGTTGGGTTGGAAGGCGAGCTGGTGGTGGGGTTAGCAGTGACGCTTGGGGTCGGGCCGGCTGTTGTGCTGGGAGTTGGGTTGGAAGGCGAGCTGGTGGTGGGGTTAGCAGTGACGCTTGGGGTCGGGCCGGCTGTTGTGCTGGGAGTTGGGTTGGAAGGCGAGCTGGTGGTGGGGTTAGCAGTGACGCTTGGGGTCGGGCCGGCTGTTGTGCTGGGAGTCGGGTTGGAAGGCGAGCTGGTGGTGGGGTTAGCAGTAACGCTTGTGGTCGGGCCGGCTGTTGTGCTGGGGGCTGGGTTGGAAGGCGAGCTGGTGGTGGGGTTAGCAGTGACGCTTGGGGTCGGGCCGGCTGTTGTGCTGGGGGTTGGGTTGGAAGGCGAGCTGGTGGTGGGGTTAGCAGTGACGCTTGAGGTCGGGCCGGCTGTTGTGCTGGGGGTTGGG